>LOEQ01000488.1:306493-318699 GCA_001685075.1 Bramus lutescens | reverse complement strand
TATGCCAATACCAAGCTGTTTTCATTACTGTAGCTCTGTAATAGAATTTGAAGTCATGGATAGTAATGCCTTCAGAAGTACTTTTAGTGTATATGATTGTTTTGGCTATGCTGTTTTTTTTGTTGTTTTGTTTTGTTTTTCCATATAAAGTTGATTATTTTTCTCTCAAGGTCTGTGAAGAATTTTGTTCTTTGTAATTGTATTAAGAAGGAAGGTCTTTCGGAAGGTTATTAGATCATCAGAGTAGAGCCCTCACAAATGGCATTTGTGCCCTTATGAAAGAGGCCTAATGTGCCTTGATGTGGGGAAGTCAGGAGAAGTTGCAACTTATGGACTAGAACTGGACCTTCACCAGACAGTAGGTATTCTGATCCTTGATTTTAGATCTTGCAGCATCCATAGCTGTGCTAAATAACTTTGAATGACATGTAAGAAGTTCTGTTAATAGGATTTTGTCAGAGTCACCACATTGTATGTATTTGTTATCTATTTACCTAATTTGTTGGTCCATTTCAGCATGTATTCAGTGAACCATCAGTGCTTACTTGTGAAATCTACAAGAAAGTCATTATTAAGAGTCCTAAAAGAAGACGTATTTGAACTGTCCTTTTGAGAAACATACGATTAATGACTCCCATATTTTCAGAGGGCACTGAATACTGCCAAGATGTTTATTAGTACCATATGGAGAATTACACTGTTGTTTATTCCCAACTATTATTGGTATTCTTTGTTTTCATTAATTTATTTCTTAGAATACATGTTTAATCAATATTACTTGTTTGTTTCACTTATTTGCATAAACTTTATAGTTTTATTTTTTAAGACAGAATACATACATTCATTTGTGGCATAGTATAATATTTACCTTTTTGTTGAAATTCAACAATATTTAAGAAGCAATCAACTGTAGGCTATGGTTGCCACAGTCCTCTTCTTTATTGTCTCATATGTTCATTATAACATCGAGGATTTATTAAAACTGATCATCCCTGATGCTAATCGATAAATATCACCTATCTTTATTCCTCACATGCATTAATGTAACTCCTGTCACCCTAGTCGGAATCTTCTGCTTTTGATGCTTCCTTCCCACATTTTTGAACATCTACTGACCTCACCAACTTTATTTATTATCACTTTCCACTTTACTGTTTGGAAAAGCACACAGTATGCTTTCTATTCTTTTATATGTTTCTCTTAATATTTCAATGTGATGCCTCCTTTGTGGGAGTTGAAATGAGAATTTAGTAGTGATAATGAGGCCATGTATTCTGAAAGCAATACTCATGATAGGTACTCACAAAATAGGCATTATCATTATGGGTGTTCCTGGGACCAGAAATTTTATCACAGTAGAAGCATAACCTTTTCTTAAATTATAGATATCTGCATATAGATATGTATATGTCTTTGTGTATGTATATATGTATGTATGTATGTATGTATGTATGTATGTATGTATGTATGTATGTATGTATGTATGTATGTATGTATGTATGTACATATATATTCCTAGGACATAATGGAAGCATCAGGTGTATCATTAAATTTTGAGGTGTGATTTATTAGACCATTGGAACTCAACTGAATCATAGAATGACTTCTAAGCTGGTCCAGGTAAATATGAAGGGTGATTCAGCATGAAGCCAAAAAAGACTTGAAGCTGACACATACCTTTCCCACCTTCTCCTATGGGGAATGTGTTACATGCTGTTTATGGGGCTACTATAATTGTCTACTGGGGAGAACAAACACAAGGCATTTTGCTCTAATATTTTTAAATTGGTCCTGCATTAGCTACTAGGATTTGTTAATTTCTATTATAATTTCTCCTGAACCTTAATTCTCCTGTCTCTGTCACATCTCACAATCTATCTACCTCTGAGAATCAGCTTTTGATATTCGATAAACCAAATTTCTAACTCCAAAGTTACCATTTCATAAGCTCACTCAAATATAAGTTTTGATATAATGCAGAATAAAATAATATTTAAATTACACATTACATTTTATATATCTTTTAAATAGAGGTGGGTTTCATGAGCCCTTGATTCATTTCAACAATCTTTATCAAGTTTTTAATTTGAACACTGTCTAGCAATAAGCTTTATGTAACAGAGGGCAGAGCAACTTTCTGGATATGATAGAGTCATTTTACTCTACGCTAACTGTCAGATATAATCTCTTGTTACCATATGCATTTCTCTCCCTTGCAAAAACAGACAGGAGAATTCAGGATTGGTAGGGTTTTACTACTTATTTTAAAACCATATGTGAGAAATACCATGTAGCTTTCTCTGAAATTGCAAGGTCCAGAAAATATTGTCTCTTCCTTTGATGATGACATTTAATATGTACAACGATACCAACTTATGGATGAGGGTTGGGATCATATTCTCAGAAGTTGATCATTAACACTGTTTAGAGTTAACCCTGAAACTTACGTGTATTAATCGAATCCAAGGTGGAAAGAAGACTACAGGTGGCTATTGAGAAGAAAGAAATCCCTTCACAATAGCATGAAGAGTTCCCATCCAGTAGAATTTGCCTCCTTGTTGTAGAACAGACATCTACTTGTAGGCCAGCATAGAAATGTCTACAGGGTTGGAGACAGTGGAGGCAACTTTTCTAAAATTGATACATTCCAGGTCAGCTTTAGATGAAGGTAAAAATTAGATCCAACTTGCAGCATCCAAACCCTTTAGTTGCTTTTCCTTGTTTTCTGTTTTTTAAGTGGGGGCTCATCTCTCCAATGATGTGCATAATTTGTTCAAAGGCTGGAAAAACAGCTGGTTCCCATGGGGAATCCACACCCATGAAATTGCTTCATTCTTCCAAAGTTTTTTATGCTTTCCAGTTGTTGCAGCCAGCTCTTTCCTGAATGACACTGCTGTCTTAATGACTTTCCCTTCACCATGTCCTGGTTGCTATCCTTTTCTTTCTGTCAGTCCATTTTGATGCAATGTCAGTTGCAGACCATAAAGACTCCAAGTTATGGTCCTCTATTCTATTTTTCTTCCTGTTTTCAGAAAGTCCTTTGGGGTGTTAGTGTGGGTCAGTTATTATAGAATGTTATAATTTCTGGAGTACTCAGGAAATGTTTGTGGCAGGGGAAATTCTTCTATTTATTTTTAACCTTTTATTTTTATTGCAAAGCAGAAATAACCACCTGTTCCTTCACAACACAGAACTGAAAGGTGTGCACAAGAAGCAAGTAAGGTCTGTGCGCATGTAGCCATGTCATTCTGGTTCCGTTGCCAAAGAGTGTGATGCCTTGTCATGCGCTTCCTTAGGTCCTACTTGATGAGGATGATGATGTATGTGTGTACACTCGTGCCCCAGCTTGCATGTGGAGCTCAGAGGATAACTTTGAAAAATCTGTTCTTTTATTCAGTTTTCCCAGAGGTTCTGGAGTCAGGTCATCCATCTTGTACAGAGAGACATGGACATTTAGCCACCGAGCCATCTTGCTGGCATCACATCTATTTTGTTTTCGGTTACAGTCACTCCGATTAATTGTGATGTTCTGTGTGGCTCTAACCTAGTTGCTAAGAAAATTAAACTCCAGGTTGGTGGGAGGCTGTGTGGACTAGAGTTAAGAAAGTCAAATTTGAGGTAAGAGTTGAGTGAACTTGAGACCATCCACTAGCCTTTACTCACAGGGCAACTTTGTTGTCTCTTACTTAACCTTGGTTCCAATTTGTAATAGAAATAGGAATAATAAGAATATTTTTTATAGAGGGGTGTTAATAAAGTTATATGAAATAACTTATATGAAGTGTTTCAAACAGAGCTGGTATGTTGTAAGCTCTTAATGCCATCTTAAATATTGATGATAATATTAGAAATGTTGGAGCAGAAAGATCTCGGTTATACACAGAGGCAGCCTGCTGATTGGATTAAGAAAAAAATATAGCTAGGGAGTTAATTTTCCATTTTTGAATGGGTAGACTGGAGACAAGAGATGTGGTTATGCAAATTCCAGAAGTAATAGCTAGAATTTATTTGAGTTTTCCACAGTCTATTCATTTTTCATCTGGTATGCAGATTTTCCTGTGAATAAGAGTTCCAAAATAGCTAGTTATAATGCAAGGATCAAGGTTCTGTCCTTTGAGTTTTCACCTGCCTCAGTGGCTAAGAATATGTTTTATGGATGTTCCCTGAGTGTTCATATTGACTTATATTCTGGGCTTGGATTCAGACTATTCTAGTTTTGAGGGTGCTTATTTTCTTAGGTATTTTCCCATCTTCATGAAAGCTTGAATCCAAGTGAAACTGGAGTTTCTGGTCCTTGTAAGTTATCCATCGAGCGTGTTAGGTGCTCTTCCCTAGAATATAGATCCTTTACAGTATTAAAGTTTTCAGTAGATTTAACTCAAATTCCTTCAAGACATTAGGAAACTTCTGGTTCAAAACATGTGGGCCAAATGAAGTCTGACACAATTAGAATGGTGATAGCATAGCATTTTTAAATTTTTGTATAAATCTAATGTTATTCAAAACAAAACTATTGATAAATTATAAGTTACTATTTATTCTTGCTTATCTATGCCATTTAGGCTCCAGTATTGTAGATATTAGTGAGAGAATCATCACATACAAGGAAGAGAGCTGTATGCCATACCTAGTGACATGTACCCATGATCTCAAGGCACAGGAGCCAGGAGGATTGCTCTAAGTTCAAGGCCACACTGGCGTATGCTGAGTTCCACAGTTCCATAGTTTCATTGAATGAAAACAATACAAAACAATATCAACAGCAATGCTATGCTTATAATAGTTAACCAACTTTAAGACCTACAAAATTTAGTACAGTATGAAATTTATATTCCACATTACTTTGACTCAGGAGAACTGAATTTTAAGTCCCTGAGTGTTCATACATCATAGAAATAGGAAATAGAGGATTGGAGCTTATGTCTGGGTAGAATATAATGATGCATGCATAGAGCCAGGTCTGTAACAGGTGCAGAATATAAGACTGGAGGTAAGGAATGATTTGAATGTACGTTTGGGCTAATGTGTAGGATAGAGTGTCCTATAAAGTATCTTATGTAGGAAAATTAGTGAAATGGTTGTGAAGGGTTTGGCTTCTCTTTGTAAACTCCATTCTTTTCTGGATCTTCTTGAAGCATGCATCATGGTTTCTTCTGTATTCTTATCATTATATAAGAATCCATCTCAGGAAGTTAATGGATGCTAGCATCTCAGAATTAATTATTGAGAAGAGCCTGGTATGTTATGAGATGTGCAGTGGTGATGGGTAATATGTTAAATATAACTTCAGATTTACATATATATATAATTGTAGTGATTACAAATATATTTAATATTACAACACAGTGAAGTGGCATTTCATTTGTATTTTAATAAATAAAGCTTGTCTGAAGATCAGAAAGTATAACAGTCACACTAGTCAGCCTTACACACCAAGTAGCAATGACATACACCTTTCATCCAAGTAGCCACAATGACACACACCTTTATTCCCATGTGGGATGTCCTTGTGTATGCTATAAATGTGTTATATTACCATTGGTTAATAAAGACGCTGCTTTGGCTGTGGCAGGGCAGAATATAGGTAGGTGAGAAAACAAAACTGAATGCAGGGAGAAAGAAGGCTGAGAGAGAGATGCCATGTAGCTGCTGAAGGAGGCAGATATCATGTAGCCACCCAAGAAGCACGAGGTAACAAACCACAAGCCTCGTGGTAAAATAAAAAAAATAATAAAAATTGGTTAATTTAAGATATAAGAGCTATATAGAAACATGCCTGAGCCATCAGTCAAACAGTATTGTAATTAATATAGTTTTGTGTGTTTATTTGGTTCTGGGCAGCCAGGAAATGAAAGCACAGTCTCCACTTACAACACAGAAACGATTAAAATAGAAACAAAATAAACATCTGTATATCTGTACCATTCTTTTGCAACCTGAGGTTATCAGAATTTAGCTTTCATTATTCTGAGAACTGCCTTGTCCCTTTATTGCTTGTGCTGTGTGATAACCAGATTTCTGGACCAAATACCTGCAAACATTTCCTTACACAAGAAAAGGTTTCTTCTGGCTCATAGTTTTGAAGCATTCAGTTTACAATTGGGCAGGCCTGTTGTTCTTAGGCTTCTGGTGGAAGGAGTAGCACTTCACTGTGGAAGATGTAGCATCATCAAACTATTAGCCTCATAGCTAGAGGAAAAGGAAAGAGGAAGAAGACTAGTTACTTTGAGGGGATTAATTATCTCCTTCAAGGTCACAACCCAGTGCCTGGGAGACCTCCCATGGGACCCTCTTCTCTTAAAATTTCCACAAACTCCCAGTTCTGTCATTCTGGGAATCCATTCTTGAACACGCGCGCAGGGGAGAAGACATTTCAGATGTGGAACATGTCTCTATCTCTTGTTAGACATGACCTTTGCTGTTTCAACTTCTTCATGGGGATTTTACTGTTTTTTGTAATTCCACACCTAGATAAAATCATGCCATAATTTTTATTCAGTGTACGATTCTCCTCGCATATTCTTTTGATTCATCAGTGTTTCCTCTGTAGCTTAGACATCATGACCAGTGCTACAGTGAACATGCCACATGCAGGCATCTCTACAAGATTCTGACCTCATCTTTCCTGTTTGTATGCCCAAAGGGGAAAATGCTGGGTTGCATGGTTAATTTGTATTTTCTTAACTACCACTCAGTTTGGGCAACTCGTTTTCTTCTAAGAATTTTCTGATAATATCATATATCTACATTTTTATCCTTTTATTTTTATGTTTTTAAGGCCAATTTCAAATCATATATATAATTTAGAGGCCAATTCCTTCTGTTTAAACTACATGGAAAATACGCATTCTCAAATTGCTGAGCATTTCCTGATGAACTATTTTCTTTTATACAGTGGATAAAGTTACAGAACAATTGGAAGAAGACATAATACACACATCAACAAAATACATACATCAAGTCTTTGGATGATAGGATATGGCATCAGAAGGTACTGGTCAGGAGCTGAGATACAAAGGACAGAGAAGCATCGTGTACTTTCTAGAGGCTGATGGAGCTACCTTTTCCCTTAGGAGAAGCTAGATGTTTTCTGTAGTGTTTTGTTTATAAGTCCGAGCATCTCAGATGCTATGGAAAAACATCACTATGAATACAGGAAAAAATGAATAACTGAGTTGTTATTTCACCCAGCATTTAGAGGACACATACCGTGTTCTGGACTGTGTACCAAGTTGCCAGTGACCTGTGCATGAAACTGACGTGGTAGATGACTTTTACGAATTTTCACTGTTGTCCAAGAAGACATGGCAAGACAATGTGAGATGAGCTTCTGCTGACCTAAGCCTTGGATAATATTTGAGGTATTGACTTCCTTATTTGTAAAATAAGTGTTAAGTATGTACTAGATGGAACAAATAAGTAAAAAGGTAGACACAAGATTACCTCAAATATATGTCTTTAAAAGATAATCTTAACAATAAATAAATGCTTAAAATCACTGCCATGATTAATGTGCTAGCAAATGCTGGGCCAAAATACTTTACAATATGTACCACAAAGTGTTGAGTAGATCTGTCTCAGGCAGTCCAACCGGAGGTCGATTATCTGAGGCTTGTAAGTTAGAACTGAGCTGTGCAAGATGAGAAGAAACCATATGTAGAATCTTAGAGGAGAACATTTTAGACTGCAAAAAGACAAGTACAGGGGATGAGATAGTAACGAGGTTGCCATTCCCAGACGAGCAGAAAGCTCAGAGAAAAGACTGATAGGATCTGTGGACTTCAGAATTTGAGGCTGAAGTCAACTTTTGCAAAGACGTTCACATGGGCAAAATCTGAAAGGATGGAGACATAGCTAAAGATCATTCTGTCCACGTGAAATAACATCAATGGAAAGTAGAAATGTAATCTATAAGATCAAAGTCTCAGCATCTAAATCCATTAGTCTTATACAACTGAAAAGTAAAAAGCAGACTCCGCAATGCACTGTATAGTCATGCCTGTCTCAACGCACTTCCTTCCGTACTGTGTCTCCTGCTCTGTAGTCCTGGGTCGCCAGAGATTCCCCTCAAGGCATAGAATGCTGACACAGACTGGGAGAGGTTATCCCAAAGGAGCAAATCTTTTAGAATGCAAAGTCTGTTTAGGGAGTAAGAGCGAGACAGTGACACATCTGAAGGGCACCATCCACAGCAAATGTCAACCAAATTCCGCTCGCTGCAGCGTCTACACTGCTTTTCACAGTTATTGCCAGGTTCCCCAAGTTTTCACCACAGACGTGCATGAAAGTCCCCAGAAGATCCTACCGCGGGAACAAACAGCTGAGTTCAAATAGACCTGATTCTATCTTCTCAGACAGCTGCAGGGAACTGAGCAATGAACATTAAATTATACCTCTAGGTCAATGAACCAGGTCGAAGTAAAATTACAGTCCAGAATCTGCCAACTTGAACTGTCATGGTGCATATTTCAGTAACTCTCAACTAGCGTTCATTCCAATGGGTGTTTTTTTTTGTTTTGATTATAATAATTAATTTATAATTTCTCTCCTCACTTCTTCCAAATCCTCCTTTATACCCCTCCCTACTGTCCTTCAAATTCATGACTTCTTTGTCCACTAATTAGTATCGCATGCAAATATGTATAAACATAAATATTCCTAAATATAACCTGTTCAGTCCATAAACATTGCTTGTATGTTGTTTCCAGTTGTTTGTCCAAAGGGTGATCTTATACAGGTGTCAACTTTAACAATCTCTATAGGACCTGGAGATATTTCATTGCTTTAGAAAGAAAGGAAAAAGTCTGTTGAGCCGTTAAATGCTGTTGATGATGGCAGGGACATAAAATACCTCACCCTTCCTTGGGGGGAACTCTGGGAAGCCTCAGTTCTCTCTTCACAGCTCTTAGTTCTGTTTAAAAGACTGCAATCTTCTGAATCATTTCTAATGATGAAAATAGTCACGGGGTGACTGACTGGAAGGCATCACACCTCTTAATCAGCAAGTAATACACCATCATCTTTGATTTCCTTGATTTATGCTTCCTTTCTTATCTGATTTCTTAAAAGTTTAGGTGTTATTTAAATATAAGAGTGTTTTTTTTCATGAGATCTTTTTATTGTTTAATGCTCATCCCAGGGATGGCAGAGCCCCCAGAGAAAGGTACATAGAGATTCCCTTGTCACTTCTCAATCATTTCAAATGCCAAAGCTCACAGAAAATCCAGATGGGGAAAACATGTTGTTTCTCTAGAAAAAAAAAGTACTATACAAATTATCCCATCAAGTATCCAGGGGACACTGCCAACTTGAGGCAAAGAGCCTGCATGCTGTGTTAATTTCAACAGCAGAAAAGAAGCCAAGGGCCTATTTTTTTCTTCAGATACAAATTCACAGAAACACATGCACACACAGCTGTATTTTAGTCAGCATTCGATCCTTCTCGAAGCTTGGTAGATATATATGCAGGAGCCATAATCAGGTAACAGTACAGAGGATCTGAGAACTTAGGAATTTAGCACTCCATTTTCAGAACTGCTTCCTGGTCACCTTCTATGCTAAATACCCCTCTTGCAAGGAGGACCCAATATACCTTTAATTGAATTCAACAAATACTTAGCAAAGGCATAGCTACATGTGGTTGTAGCTCCTGTAACATAGCTTGTGTCTTCTGTGAGCCAAAGGAAACATGTCTATGAGAGAACCCATAAAGTAGTCCCGCTCAAAAGAAAACAACTGCCGAGAAAAATCTGCAGACAACATAATAAGAATATTTGTTGCAAGTGACAGAAAAGAGAAAGATATACTTTTGTCAGAGTCCTGAGATATTCGCCGTTGAGGAATGAGTTGATTTCTTTCATCCTTGACTACTAAAAGTCCCTCTTCTTTGCATACACATCCTGCCATTCCTCTGCATGCCCTGGTGTTCCCTTTCCTTCTAATGAGCACCATTCATTAAGGTAAAGGCTTGATCTTTGCAAGTAATTTAGCATTTTGTTTCTCAAAGTCCCTCATATCTGAAAGGAATCATATTAGTGTTTAGAGAATTGAAGGAAAGGGAAAAGAAAACAAAAATAATGTGGTGGCATTAGAAGACGGAGAGTATTGAGCATGAGAAGGTCTTGCTGTGCACCCAAGCAGTCTTCACATTTATGGTCTCCTTGCCTTATTCACCATCCAAGAAGTATTGATGTCATGCCTGGTCTCCTGGTCTTTTTAAGGCTTTGATAGTAAATAATACAAATTGTATACCATTTTATTTAGAATGAGACTTAGAAAAGAACTCCTGGAATGTTCTCCTTGTACCTTATTTATATTCAATGCATGATGCACATAGATATACATACACATAGAGACACATACATGCAGACACAGACACATGCATATGCACACCAAAACAAACACAGGCATTGACACATACAAATACAGGCACATGAACACACGTGCGCGCACACACACACAAACACACACACACACATCTCCTTCTATTGCCTATCTGAAATACAAAGAGTAACAATTTGACAAACAACCATAATTCTATTCATGTAAATGAACAGAATACCGTTGAGAATAAAGCCATAAACCTGTACCTGGTCAGTTGATTTTTTTTGATATATTATACCAACACTATCAGGTGATGAATGAGTAATGTCCTTAACAAATAGCTACAGGAGAGGCTGTTGCATGTTCAAAGAAATAGATGTTTCAAGTCTGCTTTTCTTCATTTATAATTTTAATATAACATCCATCATAAATGTATATGTAAAATATAAAATCTCAAAATTGTTAAAGCAGACACAGCAATAATTAATTATAACTTGAAGTTTGGCAATGCTTTTTAAATGTGACACCAGAAACATGAAAAATATAAAATTAAAATATTAAATAATACTATTAAAACAGTAAACAGAGAATCTATAAAGCATGAGAAAATATTCGCAAATCATTTTACCACCATGGTTTAGTATTTTGAGGGCTTAATAACTACCTCAGAAGGACAAACAGTACAATATTTTAAAGTCAGCATAGTATGACAGTTGCTCATAAATAGACTTATTATGTGATCATCATATCTCATTTTAAGGTTTATGTTCCAAAAGAAAAGTGAAATCAGCACAACAAGTACACCTTTGTGTGCTCTTGGTTTTCACAGAACTCCTACAATGAACGAAGTATAAAGACAAAATTTATATATATACACACACACACACACACACACACACACATGCACACACATACATACATACATAGTGGATTATTATTCAAGCATAAAGAATGAAATCTTGACATCTGAATCAAGATAGATGGGAGTATATGATAAAATGTTTTCTCTCATATGTGGAAAGTAAAACACCCAACTAAACCTGAATATAGTTGCAGAATAATGAGTCTTCAAGACCAGGAAGTGAGTAAGGGACAAAATTAGGTTGGATAGAGGACATCGAATACAGATATCAGAAGTGAGTTCTGATCCTTTTCATCAGACTGTGATAAGTAGGTTCACGATAATCTAGTGTGTGCTTCACACATAACTGTAAGGCAATGATAATGGAGATTATAAAGGGAAGGACACACCTTTTAACTCAGTTTGATCACTTTGTTGTTTTCATGAACTGAAGCAACAATATATATCAGCAAAAATTTTAGAAACATGGGCCAAATATTTGAATAGATAACACTGAGAACAACATATAAACATTATATTTATATGAATATGTTTTTAGTTGGTATAGACTGTGATATCAGTCTATACCAACTAAATAATAAATAAACCAAAAATAACCATTGCTGATAAAATATGGAGAAATCAGAGTCTTCAGTCATGGTGGTGGGAATATAAAATACTACATCCATTAAAAACTTTGGTGGTGATTTAATAGTTAAGCATAAAATGACACAGTAATTCTACTCCTGAGAATGTAACAAAATAATTGAAAGCAGAAAAACAAACACAAATAAACAAAAGCTTGCACAAATGCATAATCATAACAATTCCATTTTCATTGGTCAAATAATAGATAAAACTCAAATTTATAGCAAGGGATAATTGGATAGTAAAAAAGTGACTTACTGACAGTTGAATATTATTTAGCTATATAAAGAATTAAATTATTGGTGCATAATATAACATGGAAAACCTTAAAAACATTTAAAAGAAGCCAATCACAAAGGACCACAAATTGTATGCTCATGTTTTTTGGAATGGT
>LOEQ01000488.1:287762-300941 GCA_001685075.1 Bramus lutescens | reverse complement strand
TCTTTCTTTCTTTCTTTCTTTCTTTCTTTCTTTTTCTTTCTTTCCTTCTTTCTTCTTTTCTTTTCTTTTCTTTTCTTTTTTGGTCTTTCAAGACAGAACTTCTCTGTGGTTTTTGAGCCTGCCCTGGAATTAGCTCTTGTAGACCAGGCTGGCCTCGAACTCACAGAAATCCGCTTGACCCTGCCTCCTGAATGCTGGGATTAAAGGTATGTGATTCTACCGTCCAGCATGTTTAATATTTCTTATATTCAGATCTATATGCCATTTTCCTCCTCCTCTTGTGGCCATTGTTTTATCCCAGTCTCTTTAGACATCATGTTTTGACAATTTTTGTGTATGTGTGTACAATCTATCTGTCAGTAAACACTAATGAGTCCACATCTTTTTTATTGTGCATGATATTATAGTAAACACAATGGCACAGATGTATTTGATATAACTAGACATTTCTCCAAAAAAGACACATAAGTGGTAAATAGATAGATATATATAAGGTGCTCAGCATCAGGAGTTACCAGAAAACCCCAAGTCAAGAGAACTATATAATCAAATATGTGTGTGGTGCACACATACACACACAACACACACACAACACACATATAAACCTTGGAATTTAAATGTTCTGAACAGCAAAAGAAACAATTACCAGAATAAAGATGGAGCCTAGAGAGTGGGAGAAAAATCTTTGCTAAGTGTCCATCAAATAGGATGCTATCTACACAAAGAAATGCAAAAATTACATACCAGATGAGTAAATAAAAAATTCATAATGAGTAACTGAATCAAATATATAGTTCTCAACAAGGAGAAAAAGAAATGACCAATCCATTGAATAACTGTTACACATTCTAAGTCAACAGGAAAATGCAAAGTAATACTGCTTTGAGATTCCGTTTCACACCTATTAGAATGGCTACCAACGTGAAACAAATGACAGTAAATGCTGACAGGAATATGAAAAAAGAGAAAACTTTCGTCTCGGCTGATGAGAATGAACAATTGTCTAGTAGCCACTATGCAAATTACTATGTTGTCTCCACAAAACATTGAAATAAATTACCATATGACCCAGCTGTACCCTCTTCAGTATATACCCAATGTACTCAACATGCTACAGGAATGCTAGCATATCTGTGATCACTGCTAGACTACTCAGACTATCTAGAAAGCAGAACTAACCAGGAAGCTCATTGACAGTTGAAGAAAAAGAAAATGTGGTCCATATTCATAGCTCAATTTTATGCAGACATAATGACAAATACAATCATAATGTTTGTGGAAAAAAGAGATTCACACGTTAAACAAAGCCAAACTCAGAAGGAAAACACCACATGATTTGTGTTCTCTTTGTATGTGGAAACAATATTTTAAAATTGATAAATATGAGTGTTGGGTAAAAAACTAACAAAGAGATCATGAGAAATGAGGAAAAGGTTTAAAAGAAGAGGAAAACTGGCTGTTTGAAGATTTGTGATATCAGTAACGGGTACTAACTAGGAGAAAGGAAACTAATTAGGAGTATAGAGGGGACATGGGACAGTCAGGAGGAGGAGCAATTGAGAAAATGCACAATGGCATATATGTATAAACATGATATGATGAAATTCATTGTTTTTATGATAACCTAAATATATATATATATATATATNATATCATAAAAGATAATTCCTGTTTCCTCACTTCAGAACACAAGAAAACTATTTTAGAAGTGATGTAGAGAAAAGGGAACTGTTGGACGCCTGTGGTGGGAGTATTATATTAGATCTCTGTCACTATATTTGTGATAGAAAACTCATATATAAGAAAAATGTTTGGCTCCTGATATTAGAACTTCAAGCCCAGGATCAGCAGACCCTGTCGATTTTAGAAGGGTGGCAAGGCAGCAGAGCAAGGCACCCCACTATAATGTGGGTGGCAGAGTAAAACTACTCACTTAATGAGAAATAAATGAAATAGAGTAAGAAGGGGCTCACAGCAATCCTATTGAACAACAAGCACTCAATGAGCAGAGTCTTCCCCAGGTCCTCCTCTTAAATTTTCTACAACCACCCAGCAGCACCAAGTTGGAGATTCATTGTTTTGGGAGATACTCTGGATACAAACTCTAGAATATACAGGTTGGAGAAGTCATTATGGAATCCAGAATGGACGCTTCTAAAAATATGAAAAGCACAATTGCTATACAAACCAGCAATCTCTCTTCTAGGCATACACCCAAAGGAAATGAAACGCTACCTTTTAATGATGTCTGAAAACATTTATTGTCTTAATACTCCCTCTCAATTGTTTGCTGAGAGGTTCATCTATGAAAAAACAGAATTAATGTGATTGAATTATCTAAATTACAGGAATCCTGCTCTAGGGGAGTCCTGCAGGTGTTAGGCAGGAAATGGATTTTTTTGTTGACTTTAGACTACATTTGAAAAATGAAGCTCCACCATCTTCATCATGTGTCTGTAAGCCATTTTGAAATTCTTAGCTAAAAAGTGCTAGGGAATTGCATATAAAACTAATCATTACCCTGTAATGAAATGGTTCTGCAAATTACTGCTTAATAATACTTGAAGTCATCAAAAAAGTTCAAAGATTAATTACCATGTAACTGGCAATGTTTAGATCAGAAAATTAAGGTTCCAGTGAAGAACAGAATATATCCATATAATTACCCAGGTATAAACTGCAACTTAATACATTGTGGAATCTGAGCTTTGCAAAATAGCACATTCCTTTTTGATGCAACAATATTTCATTATTCTCATTTCTGTTCATAGGATAACCAATATCATGCTAGTGTATCAATTTGTGACTGATGTCCACTTCCCCTATTGTAAATACCCATAAATATGGTTAGAATGATACCACTTGATAGGTTTTTATTTATTTATTTATTTTCTTGTGGATTCTTGACACATTAGAGGCACACAGTATTTATATGTAGTATTTTGGGACATTTTATGGGCATAGTTAGGGAAAAATAGGTTAAAAGTTTACAGAATGTTAGAAAGCATGGGGAAAGACTTTCAAATTTATAAATGTATCAGCTTACAGGAATTTTGAAACATATTTGTACAAATACTGCATCTTAGAAGACAAGGGATGGAAAGAGTTCAGTATTCTCTAGTATTTTATTTAGGTGGACAGAAATACAGACTAGGAAACGTAAGAGATTATTTCTGTAAGAATCTCCAGGGGGCAACGCTTTTCCATGTACCTATGAGTACACTTTTTCAAGCTGCACTCTTAGCTTTCAAGTTTGCTGTAGGAGGGTGGCCATTGATGCATTGAGGGAATTTTTCAAAGTGAGACATAATTTAAGAATTGAGTTTGGCAAGCTATGCCTGGTTCAAGCAAGAACCATATGCTAGCGACCCGGCACCACCTGGCAAACTTTGTTCAGAATAATTTTCACCTGCTGCCTCCCCAGTTTGAAAATATTTGCTCAACAGAGTCTTACCTGGTTGAAAAAAAAAGAAGGTCATTAGCAAACAGTGAGGAAAGGAGCATGGGGACAAGGGCATGTAAAAGAGAGATTGACTCTCTTCTTTCTGAGAGTCACTTCTTACCAGAAGCATTGCTTCTCAGTTAGAATATGGTGGGTGATATCCTAAAGGGGGTATAACAGGTGTCTCTTCAGAATCCTGACCTTCTGACCACATTCTAGAACTTTCATGCATCCTGCTTGTTTAGGGACTAATCTCCAAACAATCTTCACATTACCTTCTCAAGACTTCAGAGAATTCGTCATTCTTTCACATCTTGTAAGTTTCTTTTCTTAATTCTAGCTGCTAACAAAATGATATGGAAATGTAAAACGAAAAAGAAAAAGGAAAGGAGAGAGATCCGAAATGATCACAATTTTGCTTAGCTCAGGATATGGTAATTTCGTCTTGATTACATGTGCAAGCTTACAAAACCATTCATAACTTCACTCATGCCTTATTCTTCCTGAAGCTACTACTGTGTGAGTTTGAGGTGAGCAATTTCTAGCTCAGTGAGTCTGCACACCCTGGTGTTCATTCACATTCAGTCATATTTATCTTTATGAGATAACTCTTTCTTCTATAAATGATGATGGTACACACCCAAGACATTTTCTTGACTTGTATCTCTGTCTCTCTGTCTCTCTGTCTCTCTCTCTCTGTCTCTCTCTCTCTGTGTCTGTCTACCTTCTTGTCTATCTAAAATATCTGTGAATGAATTATGTAAGTCTGTAGGAATCTGATCTACTTTCTGACTGTGGATCATCTGTCAACCTATCTGTCCTTCTGTCTTCTACATATCTTCTATATGTATGTATCAGTTTTTATCATTATATCTGTTCATTAACCTACCATTTATGATAATTTATATGAATCTTTCCCTACATTTCTATGTCTGTCATCTATCTTTCTGTCCGTCTATACATCCAGCATGTATCTAGTTGTCTAATTGGAATTGAAGGGGGCTTCAGGAAGTAGTTCTCTTCACAGAAGAGATTTAAAGTCTCTGATAATATGTTTCACATGAAAAGATGATAGATTTATGATAAAAACTTGTTAGGATACTTGGAGAATATCAATAAACAATAAATAGAACATGTTGCTGTTATTACATGTCCGTCTCAAGAGAGCCACAGGTGTTTTAGATGTTCAAGAGACTTCAAAGTCATGAGACTGGAAATCTGATCAGTTTTTGACAATGATGGAAAACGTGCATGCCCTGCCAACAACTCAGAAGTGTTATTAAACTTTGAAAAAATTGAACTTTATTCCTTTGGAGAGCAAATGGCTAACTAGATGGTAAGAATAAATCCTTAAAAAACCTTGGGTGCAGTCTAACTGTATGCTTATGAATAGAAAACCAATGGACAACATTTATTTTTGAGTTTTAATATCATTAAAATCATACTCATTTGTTTTAGAGTTGGTATTATTGTTTTCTGTCTCAAATGCCCCTGTGTCGAATTATTTAAATCTTTCAGGTTCCACTAAATACATTCTGTGGCATTCATAATGGCTAAGACTACATCAGTCTGAATATCCACTGAATCTGTATTTGTATCATAGACTCTTGAACTTGGTTGGCCTCAACAAACATTTAATGTTCGGTGTACCTTCAGTGAATAAATGTTCAAGATTAAAGACACATGTTGAGTATTTAAAATAATTTTATCTTTCAAACTTTTGTAGATAGATTACAGAATATTAGACATGACAAACATTAGTTCTCAAAAAGCAATATTAACTACAGGTCAGACAGTGAATAAGTCACGATAAAGCACAGGGTTTTCAAAATTGTGTTATTTAAAATTAAGAGGATATATTGAGGTGTGAAAAGAAGCATCATAATTTCCATTGGGAGTCACCTTCCATCAATCATCCTGAAAAGGGTGAAGGAAAGCTACATGCATTACCTCATGCTCTCGCGAACCTTAGCTACATTAGCTCTCATGACTTGCTTGCAAACAGAATAAGGTAAGGATGTTATTTCCTGCTGTGACTATGGGTTCATGTAGATACCACCAGATAATGACACTGTCATCATTCCTTCTTAAACTCTTTCGCCCGTCTCTAGTTCACTGTTTTCTCCTTAGCTCATTTTTTATTTCTCCAGGGGTGGAAGAAAGAACAAAAATAGATAGATAGATAGATAGATAGATAGATAGATAGATAGATAGATAGATACACTCCAAACCAAAAATACGGCAAACTCCAAAACAAGCCAGTCAGCCCCAGGAAAGATGTGAAACAGAGAAAAGCCAAACCCTCTGTGAATGCTCCATGTGTGGCCTAATTACAAATTAATGTGATCTTAAGCAAGACAAGTTGTGCTCACCCTCCAGGCATTGGCCCAAGGCACACCTCAAATGATGTGAGCTATGCTGTTTTCTCTAGCACAAAGATACCCAGGTCACTGTTCCTGGGAATGACCTAGATGTTGGGAGGGCTCAGGAAAACCTGAAGGTAAATGGCAAGGAAGATTCCATATTTTCAATCTACATGGAAGGAAAATCATGGAAGACCTTAGTGTGTTTAGTACCAAAGTCACTTTAGAACAATTATTATCTTCCGAACTTACACTGCACAAAGAAATGAAGCCTTGGTAGCCAAAAATCACAGACTGTGAGCCAAGAGCTTAGAACTAAGGCAGGAGAAGTTGACGTTTTCCAGGAAGGGCTATGCTATTCACAGAACCACCCAGGGAGTAAGGAAGGTCGCATGAGAATAGCAGAGGGACTGACTCCCTGTGCCAAGTTTCTAGTGCATATTAGGTAAAATGATTGCAAGGGAATCAAGTGGGTTTTTCTGGCCCCAAGAGGTAATTGGTGAGCTGAGCAGAGCTGTCTCACGCATGGGCCAGTGACAAATTATAACAGTCCATTATTTTTACAAAAGGAGAAAAAAAGAGAGAGACCCTTTTGTCCTCTTGCTCAAAATGAATTTTATGACTGCAAGGAGCAGGGGCCAAATAGACCCTAGAGGCTGCTGAGGTTTTCTATTAACTCACAGGATGGTGACCTAATGGAACAAAAGCAGCATAAAGTTTTCTCTAGGAACTCTTACAAAAACTTTTGCAAAAGCCCCTCCTACCCTAGGGATTTCCTGTGACACGTCCCTCAATTCCAAGGATACTCCTCAACTGAGCCTTTCTGTTCTTTTGCTGAAAGGGATCTAGTTAGATGTGTATAGGTAGATTGTTCCATTAGGAGGAAGCTTGAGACTGTGTCAGAGAAATATCATAATTAGAAATTGCTTAAGATAACACTTTTGATGTCACGAAGACATTTGGTTTCCATACAACCCAGAAGCTGGTTGGGACTTTCTGGTTGATTTTCCTAAAGTTCATTGAGTACTTCACCCCACATATCTTACTTGCAAGATGTATGTTCTTCTAAAGAAAATGATAAATTTGCTCATAATTTCAAGGAAAGTCAATGACAAACGTTCAACAAGCATCTCTATCACACCATGGCTGTACAGCATGGATGCAGACCTGAAAATATATTGGTATCAGAAATACATCCTAATTAGTTTATGGCATCCCTCTATTAACAGAAAGCATTTATATTTGTCTATAAGAGCAGAGTTATTGACTTTTAATAGCCCAGTCATTGGAAACTATTGCTAGGGACCTTGTTGATCTCAGGGTATCATTCACAGGTTCTTCTTCTTGCCAAAAGAGGAACAGTCTGGAAGCGCTAGTGTATTCATACCTTGACATCACTGATTAGAGATGCATTGAGGATTATCAACAGAGAAAAGGATGTGCGAACATGTCTCTACAGCACAAAGATGGTCAGCAGCAGGTACTTCTCCAGGATCGTGCATCATCACAGTATTTGTTTGCCATTGTCTGCCTCAGATGATAAGAAAATGGTCATGATTTGAGCCAATGAGGTTCCACTAGAGATTGTAGGATTCCCTCTCCCATCATCCAGATTGACCCTTTATGGAAATCATTAACTGACCTAGGGACACAAAGATCTAAATAAAAATAAAGAAAAGTAGAAGTAGAAATCCTTAAGATCAACCAAGCTCAAATTGGGCAGGAGTGGCACATGCCTTTAATCATAGCACTTGGAAGGCAGAAGAAGGTGGATCTCTGTGAGTTCGAGGCCAGCCTGGTCTACAAAAGCTTGTTCCAAGACAGCTAGGATTGTAACACAGAGAAACCCTGTCCCCCAAAAAGAAATGATTAGTCAGTCTCTTTCTGTTCTCTGTAATATGTGTCCTAAGCCTGGGATTTCAGGATCTGACTTCAGATTGGCCATTGAATAGTGTGGTCACTGAAGACAGGTTCTCAGACTTGCTCACTAAAATGTCTTCTCTGAGGCTTGCTAGTTATATGAACTCAAGGAAAATGGAAATTAACAATAATTCTTCCTACTATAAGGGAGGGATACTGAAAGTGAGTTAAGTTAGTTTTCATATACTATCACTTTTAACAATACTGTTCCATAAACAGCCTGTAGAAAAGTCTCATTGTTATTTTAAATTTATAAATTACATTTGACATATATTGAGAATCATGACTTACCCACCTGTTGTAGACTCATTCTATTGCTTGGATAAAATACTCTAACTGAAGGTTAATAAGGGGAGAAGAAGGTTTACCTCAGCTTAAACTACCAGGTCAGAGTCTCTCATTGAGGTGAATGAAGGTAGATATAGAAGGCAGGAACCTGAAGGTAGAAACCATGATGGAATACGTTAGATAGAATTGAACTCTGTAATTTGGCTTGGCCATAATGCTCCAATCTCACCAGTGTATGGATTACAGGAATATACCACTAGGCTAGTGTGGTGGTTTGAAAGAAAATGGCCCCCAAAGGGAGTGGCACTCTTAGGAGGTGTGGCCTTGTTAGAATAGGTGTGGACTTTTGGAGGAAGTGTGCCACTATGGTGTCAGGCTTGGATGTCTCATATATGCTCAACTCACACCCAGTGAGACAGTCTATTTCCTGTTGCCTGTGGATCAACAGGTAGAAGCTCCTTATCCAGCACCATGTCTGCCTGCATGCCATCATGCTCCCCACCATGATGATAATGGACTAAACCTTTGAAACTGTAAACTGCCACCTCAATTCAAAGTTGTTTTTTTTTTTATAAGAGTAGTCATGGTCATGGTGTCTCTTCACAACAATAGAAACACTAAGACAACTACCAACAACATTCCTTTAAAGTAACAGTCTCCATTCTCATCTTGATGATTGCCTCTCTGCTACTGTGACTTCTATGTGTGTACACGAGCACCTGCATGTGTGTATGGAGCATGTTGTACATACATATGGGTGCGTTTGTGTGCAGATGAATATGCCCATGTATGAACAAGTGGAGATCAGATATCAATGTTGAATGTCTTTCCCAATTTCTCCCCATTCTTTTGGTTTGAGGGGGCAAGATCTCTCACTGGAGTTGGAAAATATTAATTTGGTTAGGTTGTATGGCCACTGAGTCCTTGAGATTGTCCTGTCTCTGCCTCCTAGTACCTAGAAGTGCTGAGACGACAGGGGAGTTGCACCATGGCCAGTCTGTATATGGGTGCCTGAGAGCTGGTCAGGTCTGCATGACAGCATGATAACCATTTTAGTCACTGTGTCTTCTTTCCAGCCTGCTACTCTTAACTTCTTGGCTTCATTTCTGTTCTCAGCCCTTGTCATCAATCATCACAGATGGATTTTCTCTTTGGTTAATTCATTCAGTTATGTACTCAGAAAGTATTTATTGATCAGTCATGACAGACAGTGTGGGAAACTAATGAAGGAGCAAAGACATAATCTCGGAGTTTCTCTGGTGCAGGGCTGGTTTTTTATTAAAATGTACATGGAGAGATCTAAAGAAGGAGAGGTTTGTTGAATCCATGGTTTCATTTCATCCTCATCCCTGTAAAGATTAAAGAAAATCATTAACCTGCCTAACGTTACTAGCTAGAAAGTGGCAGATCCATGCTTCAACCTAAGATCTATTTAACTAAAACGCAGAGGTTCATTCTAACCTGTATATGCAGTGAAGCAATTTCTGTGGATCTTTCCGTTTCTACTCATTAGGATAGTTATTTAAATCTTTTACTAACAAAACATAATATGGGGTTGTGAGTTTTTCTCTGTGATCTCTAAAATCCATTTGTTGCTTATACACTTATCAGAGCCACTACAGCAACTGTATATTTTGTTCTGTCATTTTTATGAATTCCAATCACACAGCTGAATTTCTAAAAATTTTTACAATTATGTGACCTAAATGGTCAGAACTTAAAAAAAAAAAACCTCAATAATCTTAGCACTTACCAAAGTCTAAGACCACACATTTTCAATCTAATAGTAAGGTTCAGGCCACCCAGAATAATTGGAAAAATTTTAAGAGGACAAAACGCTGTGAACTGGCTCTGGGTGTCTTTGGTATGAGTGTTACGTGTTATTTGCCTGGAACAGGCTCTATTGGATCATCAGTTTATGAATATAAATTATTACATCCAATGCAAAATATTTGGGATAGAAACCCTTTTTTTATTTACCCTTGAGTTTGCTCCAAAAATGAAGTCAAGAAGTAAGAGTACCAGCTTGAACAGACTCCTTTTGTTTGCTTCCATCTTGAAGCAAGTGATATTTTATAGTCTTAGCCACAACATCCCAGATAATTTCAAAAGTTCTTGGAGGTGGGGGGAGAAGGAGGAAGGACAAGAGTGACAAGGCAAGAAATACAGGGAGAGGTAGAAAGAGAAGAAAAGGGAGGTGAAGGGTGAATACTGGGAGGAGAGAGAGAGAGAGTCTCTCTCTCTCTCTCTCTCTCTCTCTCTCTCCTGGACTACAGCATAGCACTGAGTGAGCCTAATCTCTGAAGCTAAGGAGGATTCGACTTTGTTAGTGTTTTTTGGGCAGTTCATTCATAACAGTTTCCTTTTGTTTGAATAGAGAGTTCTCATATGTCCTTTAGCTACAACATGTCCTCTAACTTCCTTTCCTTTCCCAGCAACACAGCCTATAGAGAATAGCCCTTTCCCTTGCTGGGTCCAATGACATGAGGGTGTTCTCTCCCTCTTTCCCTCCCTTTCTTTCCTTCTTGTTTCCCTTATTCTCTCTCCTGGTCTTGGGAGTGCAGCTTGATTCGTGTCATCTTTCTCTGACCCCTATTAATCAACACCTCTGAAAGGTCCCATTACCAAGAATATTTAAAGTGTGACAGGATAATACACTAGAAAATATACTGTGGGGAATATTCTAGTTCTGGCAGGGCTAAATGACCTAAAGTCATCTCAGTCTCCAGTTTGTTTTGATTAATTAAGCTGATGTCTCAGGGTCCTTGGGTTCAGGATTTTTTTCTGAACTGATGCTGGCAAGTGTTCCACCCAAAGGTGGACTTTCCAAACTGAATTTTTTTTTTGCTTTAGTGGTATCCTTCCTTTTATACTTTATGTATAAAATAATTTTGTCTATAAAATATTCATTGGTGCAACAGGCAAAAGTAGACTCTGGGCATGTAGCTGGTGAGATCTAAGTCACCTTCCATGAGCTACAGGTCTTTAAGGGAAGCTGACCTCCATTAAGACTGAGAGAACATAACTATGGCTATAGCACCAGAGGACAAAATGCACTAGTCCAGTCTCAAGGAGTTGGTTCTTGCTTGTCGAGCAAATGGATCAAGGAAGATTATTTATTGCAGAGGTGGGGTAGTGATTGTGTGCAAATACCTGGATGTTTCCTAGAACATTAGACCTGAAAGAGTTCAGTATGTCTGGAATTTTCATATTGGTTAGGGCATTAGTAAAGCATGTGTATCAAGACTCTTTAAATAAAGAACTATCATAGGATAGTGGACGTAGCTCAGTTGGGAGGATACGCACGAAGCATACTAAAGGTTTGACGAATGGGAACTTTGCCTTTATTTCACAGGTGGTAGGATATCACTAGTCTCTTTTTTTTTTTTGCCAAAGTGAGTCTTAAGATGCTCGCCCTGGAGGAAACACAGGTGGAAATTGGAAGGACATTAAAGACGGAGTTAACAGCTTGAGAATACTGGAGAAGCTCATATGTGATAAACAAAGCAGGTTCAACTGTGGTGGCTCTGTAGATGGCCTTTTCTCTCCTAGGCTTGTTACAGGTTACTTGTGTTAGTGATGAAGAATGAACACATCTACTAAGTTTGAAAGTAAGTTACCCTAATCTCTTTGTTCAAAGGACTCTCCTAATTTTTTTGTATTGTTAATTAAAACTGAACTTCTAAGTGCATGCGTTTTCTGTAACTAAATGATCATAGGCAGTCTTGGTATCCCAGGATTTTAGATCCGTTTCCAATCACTTGAAAATGGAAATACCATTGGGAAAACAATAAAAAAAACCTGTATGTATATAAGATGTGATGAATATTGAGAATGTTCTAAAAAGCCACGTGCAATGGTTGTCATTCACTCTGTAGTGTTCATAGAAAGCACAGAGGCCATGTTTCGAGCCCAGAGAATATCCAATTTCAACCACATGTGATAATTCACGTCAGTTGCCTTTATCCACATACAACTTTAGCCCACAGCTTAGCTGCTTTAACTCCAAAAAGCAGAGGAGAATGCCTGGATTGCTTACCTCTCAGGCTGAGCAAACATGAGAAAATACTTTGTGAGGTTTCATTGAGGCCCATGTTACATTGTAACATCTATGAGGAAGTCAATGATTTGTAATAGGGTTCACAGAAATGGTCTTAATTCTTGTAAGTCTCGGGAAAGTAGGCCTAAACTTGCATAACAATTTGTTTGCTTGCTTTTTAAGTGTTTTTTTTCTCATATACTTCATTCAATTTCAAAAGAATTTAACCCTGAATGTTATTTTTCCTACAGCAAAGTTAAACTCCTCTATATAAGATATTATAGTGTCTCCCTAATTCTGACTCCTCTGTATGATGATTTGGTCAGGCAGCGGGCTTAAGTTTACTTTAGAGGAATCTACAAAGATAAATAGGAAGCTGTTGAGTCACCTTTTTAAAATGACTGCTGGAATCCTCAGTGCTGCATGGGAATTAGAATTAGCCAAGGTATTCTAAAGTAAGACTTTCAGTGCCTTAGCTCCCAAACTCTTCCATATGACTCCAGCATCACGAGGTTCAGCCTTTGTCATAGATTAGATCTTAGTACATGGCTAAGTTCAGCAGACAGAGGTGAGCCTGAGCAATACTTGTGTCTAGCTGTTGCTTCAACAACTTGCATCCTGTGAATTTGTGACACGATGCTTCACACAGGAAAAGTATCACCTGTCTTCCCGTCCCTAGCTTCAGTCTCATAGGTGATTCTCTAATTCTGCTCAAAATGAAAAGGGTGCATACTTGTTCAGACTCACTGGTACTGTCCAGCTTACATTACACTACACAGGGAATGAAAGGAATAAACATCACCTCTATGCCACTAATGAGGTTGTAGTATTTGCAGGAAACAAACAAACAAACCAAAAACTACATAAAGGACTAGAAGTATCCAGAAGTATAGAGAATTTTGTTTGTTGGAGGCTGGACTAAAAAGGTTTTTACAGAGGAGGTAACTGCTTGGCAGTATTTGGATGCAAACTGAGAGTGAGAATTGTCTTCCAGATGAACAGGTCCAGATAAGTCAGGCCAGTGCAAGTGGAGGGCAGAAATCCATTAGTGCAATAAAGAAGGGAGATATTCTGGAGAGGGGAGAGAGAGAGAGAGAGAGAGAGAGAGAGAGAGAGAGAGAGAGAGA
>LOEQ01000488.1:273745-287728 GCA_001685075.1 Bramus lutescens | reverse complement strand
GAGAGAGAGAGAGAGAGAGAGAGATCTTTAATCATTCTGGAGCACAGAGGACCTTAAGGTTAATGGTGTCAATGATCAGTCACAGCTGAGGAAGTATGGATGCCTCATTGGATTAAAACAGCAAGACCACAGGGCTTTAGGTACCTAGCTCAGAGCTCTATTGTGATATTTTTAATGCCCAGCATGGGACATTAATCTTGTTTTCTATTAGTGATATTTTAAAGTGTATATATATACCAAAGTAATGAGGAATTCCTAATAACGTTTGAGAGCCAGAAGAAATGTTTTGATAACAATGGTCAATAATACTTTCTTGCTTTATTCTTAAGAGTAGTATGTTTCCTAGAAGATGCTTTTGCTGTCTTCTAAAGAGTAAACCATGACCATTCTTTTTCTTCAGAGGCGGCTAACTCTAAAGGCTCTAGTGTAAATGCCCCCTTTGCCCTCCACATATCATCAAACGCTCTTCTAGAGTTTTTATCTAGCTATCATTCCTTTTGAGTGACAGCATCACTGTTCTGAGAAAATGTGTTGATATGGAAATTCTAGTGGTCTAAGCAGAGCTATGAACATTGCTAATTCAAATCCAGGGAGCCATGACTCTGCTATAAGAGATGGTGAGAAAAATCCCCCCCACCAACTCCCCGCTGCAGGGTTGGTCACAGTTCCTCACTATTGATATGTGGAAGTCATGCACAGAACCTTGAAACTAAGGGAAGGTTCTGACTGGGCCTGCCAACTGCTCTAGTTTGGCTTGCTGACATCCTAATAAGCATGGTGCTATGTGATGATGTAAGGCCAGCCAGTCTGGCTACCCAGGGCCTGAAACTGCAGAGAATAGTCACAGTGACCATTACCAAACTTCACACACAGTGTTCAACCCTAGGAGCATCCAGGACACAGAAACACACTCTGCCATTCAGAACAAATGTTACACCTTCAAATCTTAGGCGAGAGAAGACGAACTAACAAAGCCATGTGAAGAATTACTTAGGGTAGGAAGTGGAATTCTGGATTTGAATTGTCTGGTTCCAGTGTGAGTTCATCATCACTGTTCATATCTAAATTCAAATAATGCAAGCCCTGCGTTATCTCACTCCAGTGCTCACCACAGCAAAAATTCAATTTTCTTGCTGATACTGTGTTCATTCTTAGGGATTTTTAATGCTTTTTAGCTTCATTTCTACCTTCCTTGAAATTGTAATAGACAACACCTGCCAGGTTCTTGCAGAGAAAACCCAACTAAACCATCAGAATTCTACCTATTGTCTTTCTTTGTAGTAATGTACATGTTGGAATTTGTTGTTTTAGCTCATTTCCTTTCTGTCTTTGTAACTATATGTAGAAAAGGCAGAGAATTAATTTGTTTTTTATATGGGAATTGATTACGCTTGTATGTCTGAGGAATGAACTATGGCCAAGATAAAAATACTTTGTATATTAACAACTAAGCAACATTCACGTGTATATGTGTGAAGTCATTGACTGAGAAACTGCCTAATACTCTGATATTCCTAATGCAATGATCTAAATGCCTTACACTCAACATATTATTGGGGCTGGAGAGGTAGCTCGGCAGTCAAGAGTTGCCAGAACCCATGTGGGGTAGCTCACAATCCTCCGTAACTCCAGTGCCAGGGGCATTCAACATTTCCCTGGCATCAAGGGCACTTTCACCCAGGGACACACACTGACACACATGCACATTATAGAATAAATTTTTTTTTAAACAAACATTTTATTTGAGGGCATTTTTATTAGTCCTTTGAGAATTTTGTACAAAGTATTTTGACCATATTTAATACCTTCCTTTAAATCTTCAACTTGCGGCATTTTTCTTTCATTTTTTTTTTAACCTGTCACCTCTATTCTGTATGCTCCATATAGCTTGGATATATAGCTTTTCATCAGAGTATGGTCAACCTAACAGGGGACGCCCTCTTAAAGAAGACAAATTCCCCTCTCCCAGAAGATATCAAATGCCAAGAACATTCTATTAATTAAATAACTTTAGAGATATTGTATCTTTTAGCATTTCAGTTTTAAACTGGGTGTCTTTGAATCAAATGAAGTTTTGAGTTTTAAGTGAGTTGGACAAGCTGAGTGAACACAAATTTATAGAATATACTTCCTAGATCCAGCACAGTGTTAGTTAGTATTCCTTGCAGAATGTACTAAGACATTCCTCTACCACTAGGAATGGTGTGAAGGAATTCAAATATTCATGGTTAGGAAATGGGAAAATTCTTGAACTTGGTTGGGATCATCGCACTGATGAAAAGTTCAAATTATCAGGAGCGGTAGAAGCAGAAAAGGTGCTGAACAGTCACCTGCCAGAATCATCGAGAAGCATGCCAGTTAGGTGGTACCATTAGGGGAATCCATTAGAGCAATGCAGAAGGACCCAGGAGTCAAGTGGAGTAGTTCAGGTTTTGCTAGATTACTCTGGACAGACAAAGAGACGATGAGTCTCCACACTTGTGAAAGGCGTGGATAGAAAGCAAAGTGGAATTTGTAGGGAGTGAGTTCAACCTCTTGGCTTTATTTTTGTTGTTGTTAGTGTTTTTCATTTGTTTATTCCTTTGAGGCAGGATCTCACTGTCCAACCCAGCTAGCTTCGAACCTGCTGTATTTTAAGCCATCCTAATGCTTTTGATGATCTTGCTTCCCCCAGCTCACCAAAAGTGCCGGGATTACAGATATAAACTCTCATTCCTGAATGGAGTTCTGACTTTTGAGGCTAAAAGAATATCTGTAGCAGCGGGAGAACTGTACAAAAGCTGCTTTGGTGAGGGGAAGGGGAAAGAAACAACTCAGTTGCTTGTGCTTTAAAGCTGTTGAACCCGCAGAGGCCGAGGAAGCACCGCACATGTGTTCGAGTACTGGGGAGTACGTTCCCCTTTCATCAGAGAGGTGAATATCACTATCACGTGTCAGTTAAAGCCATGAAAAGAATGACTCCTTTCAGAAGGACCGAAGAGAAGACCAATTATGAAAACCTACAGACCAGAGAGTACCCACCACCAGGACAGAGATAAAACGTCGGTTGTAAATAGAATGGGAAAGCCTTACTCACAAAAAGCAAAGGTTCAAAAGAGTCACCTGTCACATCCAGGAAGTTAAAAGCAAGAGAGCGTCAAGAAGGCAGGGTGGCCAGCTGGGAGCCCCAACGGAATCATCAAGAGGCAGGCTGGCTGGGAACAGTCGCATATGCGCCCAGCTATTTGCTTTCAGTGTCTACATTCTTTAATGCCATTGTGACTTTCAAAAAGGCAGTTTCGCTGACAGGTGGCACAGACACCAAAAAAAACAGGAGGATAGTTTAAAAGGACTGGGAAACACAGCTAGCTATAAAACACTCATCAGGAAGTCGGTCACTGCAGAGAAAGGGACAAGTGCAAAAGGTAAGGAGGGCCATTTAAAAGTCATTGCAGGATTCAAGGAAAGACTATATTTGAAGGTAATTCAGCTGACGGAAGAAGGAAGGGGACTCTAATTCAAACCCAGACTTAGTACAGCAAGTAAGCAAAAGTCACTTCAAAGACTTGAGACAAATGAACTTTCCCACGTTGAGCCCCCTGGAAGGAGGTGTGTGTGTGTGTGTGTGTGTGTGTGTGTGTTCTTCACTTTGTAACACCTCAGCACTCAACAGGAACTTAAAATGCAGTTGGTTTGTGTTTTGAATTCAACTGATACCTTGACGTCACTAAACCTTCACAGTAACTGCAAGAAAAACATTATTAGGAGCTGGAGATGATGGCTAGGCATTTAGGAGCAATTGCTTCTCTTTCAGAGAATCCAGTTTCCGTTCTCAGCACCCGCATGGTAAAACCCAACTGCAGTTCCAGGAGAATTCAATTCCTCCTTCCGGACTCTGGAGGACGTAGTCATGAATGTGGTATACATATGTGCAAGCACTCATACATAAACAAAAAACAAAAATAAATAAAATTTTAAAAAGAAAAAATCATTACCTTTGCCTTAAACTGTAGATGAAGTCTCAAAGCAAATAACTAAATAATTCATATTTTCATACATAGGCAGGGGCAATCTTGTAACAAAATCTGAGACCTAGTCCTAGAAGACCAAGTACCATCCAAATTTTTTCTATGCTTATCCTCTTTCTCCACATTTATATTAAAATGAAGACTGAAGAAAATAATAGCGATTGTGATGGACAGCCTCCAAATGGTATGTTGAAGCCTTAATCCCTGCTTCCCATGAATATGGCTGTAGCTGATAAACAAGGTCTTTGCATATATAATCAAGGCGATATAATTAAAATATAATTTAAAATCAGGCTATGCTGGAGGAGAGTCAATTTGTAATATAATAAACTGTATCTGTCCTCCCAGTCAGATGGGTATATGGGAGGAAGGCAGCATGAGATGACAGAGAGACTGGGGTAAGGAATCCTCGGGAAAGTAATGGTAAGGGAGCCAGGAAACACATTAGATGCTGAAAGGATCAAAGAACAGATCTGCTACAGGCTTGAGAAAAAGCAAGCCTCTGCCCATATCTTGACTTCTGACCTACAGAACTACAAGACAAAGACTTTCTACTGTTTGAAGTCACCTTCATTTTGACATTTTGGTGTGGAGGCTACAAAATCCTCATAGGGAAGAAGGAATCTCTCAGTAGAGGTTAGATGAAAGCCGGAAAAGTATTGAGAAGAGGTCAAAAGTCAGCATGTATGGGAAATGGTTGACATTCTCCGGTTAGAGAGGTGACAGTATAGGAACATTTGTAGGGGATCTAGACACAGAGTCACTGGGCACACTAATTTTGGGGTCTAGACAGCACTGGTTCAGTTAGTATTCTGCTTGTGTTTGGACTGGGAGACAGAGACAGTTATTTAAGATTTTAAGGCCGTGTTTACTTATTTCCAAAAAAGGATGCAATAATTTCTATAGCATCGGGCTATTATGGAGATTAAATAGCATGGATCATACAAAGCCTTCAGCACAGTCCCGTTTTAGTGCTCAATAAATTTAGGTGAGTTGGTAGCGCTTGAAATGGTTGCAGGGTTTTTTTTATGCTCTTGCCATGGTATGCCCTTTCCTATGAGTGTTTTTGTATGGAAACTATAAAAAATAAACAAAGAAGTTAAGAAGGCAAATCAAACATATCAGCCCTTGGTATACTAAAGGTGTCGTGATGCCAACAATGCTAGCAGTACTCAAAGCAGATGTGGTGGTGGTCATCATAGTGAGAGGTGCAAAAAGTAGTCTATGAAGTTGAAGTGTGCTTTTCCTAAGCGGTTACTGCATCTCAGATATGCCCCATGTGGTTTTCATGCACGAATGGAATAAAATGGTATCTGAGCCCATGAAGGATGTGAATTTAGAAGCCAAGCATTAAAGTAAACTCAGGTGATGAAAGAACAGTACTTTAATTTAAAGTAGAAAATCTGAAAGCAGTTCAGAAGTCAGAGAGGAATGAAGTTTAAGATCACAAGTAGAAGAAGAGATGGCTAAGACAAATGTTGAAAATACAGTGTTCACAATGGCTGGTCTGTGTAGCAGAGCAATAAATCAATTTTGTGACTTTTTATCATTTTATGATGTCTTTAGATATGAACAGATGGCATAAAAGGTGCAATGATATTTTCATTGTGAATGATAATAGTAATAATTTTATTCATTGAGCACACACTTTCTTGTAGTGATGCTAAGGGTGTTAGGTGCCTACACTGTACATTTAATAATCAACGTTGTCTAAGACACTAGTGCAAACAATTCTATTATAGCACTGATTCACCATTCCTTTAGCGTTCCCCTTCCATAACTTTGATGACAAGGTAGGAGATGAACCATATGCTGTGCTGTGGTTTTGAGGATGCTACACAGTGGCCAAATCTAAAGATTATAATGGACAGCTTCTGTTAGCAATAATTGTCACTTTGACAACAGAAAATTATAGGCTCAGGGCAGTCAACTGTCAGCTTAAGTAATGCTGTGGACTCTGCAGGGCATTTATATCAGGTTCTAATGAGATACTTTTGTTCTGTAATGTTAAGACTTATGGTACTGAAAAAAAATACACCAAGCCTAGTATAAAGAGGTGCACATAAATGTAAATATTCCCCTTCAACCAGGTAATCTGAAAGAAGTATGACATTGATTGAAAAGAGTGGTATGTGAGATCTGACATAGGGATATTGGGCAGACATGCCAAGATGTAGTGACCAAATTCCCCTTGGTTCATTGGGCCTGCAAATATAATCCATCCCCACTTACTTCAGGAGAACCATCTGCCCTTGCCAAGCAACTTTAACCATCTTCACCTGAAGAAGGACCATGCAAAAGAATGCTTATACTCTCCAAGATTTCCCTACTGTGACTCCAGACCAATAGTTTGGCCTTAAAACAGATCACTTTAGGGAACATAGTTTTGTTCTAGTACATATAGCCCCCACATAAAGATTTACAGCGTCTTCTAATGTGTCTACACAGGAAACAAGAGAATCTTAATGATGGTGTGTCTTCAATAACTGACTTTGGGATAGGGGAAAACAAACAGGAGGCTAGACAACAGAGAACTGGCAGAAACAATACTACCTGTCTGAATATGACATGATTATGGAAACATATCCATGAAATGTACTCTTTTACCATCCTCAGTTATATTCACAGTAATGAGAGGTCAACTGTGGAGTAAAGATTAAGAAACGGAAAATGATATCATTCGTATATACTCGAACCAGGTGTGAGTAATGTATTGCGCTTTGGTGTGATAACAGCCACGAAGCCCCTAGATGGTAAGAGTTTTTCAGGTCCATTGTCATCTCATGAGACCGTTGTTGTGTATATAGTCTACTGCTGGCCAGATTGTTATTTCATAGCACATGAGGTGGGAGTGTTTTAATCCTACATCTTTTTGCTTTCTTAATTGTACCCCCTTTTTGGCAGAGGATTTTCATTTTGATCATGTCCAGTTCTCAATACTGTCTTCTATGCTTCCTATAAGTTGTCTGAGAAATGCTTTCTACCATAAATTCTGTTTTAGTGATGATTGACTAAACAGCTGTATCATATTCAATATGCTCAGTTATAATATTTGATAATGGTAAATGCACTGTGTTTCCTATGCTTTTATCACTATTTGGATATACTCCATCTGCCTATAAAAATTGAAAAATGCATGCTGAATGCAATATATAAAAATATTTATAATTTCTCCAAAATAAAAAAATGCTCACAAATAAGTAAACAGCATGTAATAAAAGAAAAGTTGATTAAAATGAAGGCCGTTCAAACTATATGTGGAGAGACCATGTTCATGGACTCAATGAGCTATTATTCCTTAAAGTAATTTATAGGTTTAATACAATTGCTCTCAAAACAGCAATACTGCTTCTGTAGATAACCTGAGTTTACCATAAAGTTAGACTGTAAGATGCTCATTCTAGAGCAGCTAAAACAATCCTGACAAAATCGTAAAACGGGAAAAATCATTCTTTCCAACAATCAGCTTACTTTATGGCTCCAGTGATTAGGGAATCCTGTACTGGCAAAGAGATATACATTTTCGTCAATAAAAATAAAGAACCCCAAAACAGAGCCTATAAAGAGATAACTCAACTGACTTTGCTGAAAGTGAAAAAAAAAATCAAATGAAAGATGTTCTTCTCACCAATGGTACTGAAGCAATTGGGTACTGCTAAGCAAAAACAGGCAAACAAAATAACCATGAACTCAGAGAAACCAAACTTGAACTTCACACCTTATTCAAAAATTTAGTGAGCTTTTTAGACTAAATGTTCAACACATGCTCCATGAGGTGAACGATCCGTAATCTTGAATCCATCGTTTTTATTTTGCCAAATATTTACAGCAAGAGGATACAAGTTTCATGTTGGGAAAAGTTGCAAAGCATATCTGTATAGATAGATATAGCAAAGAGCTTACCCTTAGAATATATGTGTAAGGCTTGCAAGATTCAACAGTAAAATGTATCAAACTGGTTGATTTTTAAGATGGACCAAATTAAATATATGAAGAAAGTTTCTCAGAGAGGATACATAGAAAGCAAATAAGCATATAAAATATTTCAAGTGTTATTAGCCACCACGTAAGTGTCGATAAAATGAAGAGGTAGCACCAGATGCTGGTGAGAATGCAAAACTGTTAACTGATCTTTCATGTCTGGTGGGAAGTGGATGGATGGATGAGGGGGTGGGTGGATGAACGGTTGGGTGGGTGGGCGGATTACATAAATAGGTCGTTGGATAAACTGAAGTAGATAGTATATAGTTTCCAGTTAGCTAGATACATAATGCAGTGTTGAAAGAAATGACTCAGAGAGATTCCGTGCATATCCTTTGCCTAGTTTCCTGCAATGGTAACTTCTTCCAGAATCATAGCCCAACATCAGAGCTGGGAAATCTACATGAATGCAATCCACAGCGCTCATTGATTTTCGTGTTTCAGTGGTACACATGCATCTGTGCATGCATGTCTGTTTATGCACAAAAGAAAAGAGAAAAATCCTTAGAGAATATCCTTAAATTTTACACACAAAGTCTTATTCTACTAAAGCCAAGATATATTCATTAGAATGAAGATGAGAATAGAGTCCGAAGCCCTAGGGCAGTGGAAGTAGCAAAACGGATTATATGTAACATCTAAAACTCACCATCTGATAATCCTTTTGTGTGGTTTCCATTGCAACCTTGCTTCCATTGCATTGTCAGTTCCAAGTCAACCCTGCATCACAATTACCTAGTGTTCTGCTTCCACATCTCTAGAGCCTATCTCATTTCATCACCACTGAAGTTTAAAGTTTTGCATCTTTAGAAGATTTTTTTAACAAATATTTATTTTATGACCATGGGCACTTTTCCCATGTGTCTGTCTGTTCATCCCTTATATTACTGGCACCACAGAGGCCAAAAGAAGCTATTGGATCCCCTGGAACTGGAGTTATGAGCTGATATGTAGGTGCTGGGAATTGAACCCAGGTCCTCTGAAAGAGCAAGCAGTCCTCCCAATCACAGAGCCACTACTCCAAGCCCCAAATGTTCGCCTATAAAATGCTCCCAGGTGTGTTGGGTTACTCCTTCCTAAGAGACTAAATGATGGGGAGGAGGCTTAGAGAATTTGAGAAATTTAACGGCGGCTGCCCTCTGTAGACAGGATTTTTACAGAGGAGGCCATTAGTGTGAAAATGATCTCTTTAATATAAACAGTGGTGCTGAGAGTCCAGGCTGAGTGAAGGTAGGCAGCCATTCTTAATCACCAGAAGCAAGAAACACGTGCCTGGTTTAAGTACTGTAATGAGTAGGAAGGCTGGCAAGGCAATCTCCATGCCTTGATTGTCTATAGGACTCTATAGAAATGTGCACCATTAAGATGGCTTTGATTGAAGGGGAAGTCTGGCCCCAGGAGAAAAAGAGCCCTTCAGTGCCATCATATATTGGAAAGGTAACATCCCAACTCTTTCCAGCAGGATCTGTGCTGGAGCTATCCATGAACTCTGGGAAATAGAGTATTCACAGACTGTTGGGTGGATCTTCTCAGATAACATTAACTCAAAGGTTTCACAATTCCTGCAGAATCCTCCAGCCAGATTTGTATAGGGAATTCAGCTTTGATAGACTTTGGCTCAAGTTCATCTCACACAAATTCAGTGGCTATGTAAAACAAACTTGTCTTCATTTGCTTGCATCTTGAATAGATAATTGGCACAGATGACATAGCACAGACGTCCCCCCAAATCTCCTTGCTCTCCAAGATGAGACACTAAAGCAATATTGTGACCATTGGGGAAGCATACCACTGAAGAGTTCAGTTATACAGAGATGGTGGTTCTCTTCCTACATTCCCAGCATATGTCTGATCTTCCAAAGGCAAATGGATGTGGTGAACCACAGACACTGTCAGTAAAAAGTAAAACATCATAGTGGAGAATCAGCCTATGCCACCACCCTATTGATGACATTGCTGTTACCAACAACTGTTGCAGCACCTTGAGGACTATCCAACCTATCAAATTATGTGGCATCTGAGTAACAATAATCAAGTCATGTAGCATCTGGGTAACAATAATCAAGTCATATAGCATCTGGGTAACAATAACTCACCCCATAGTTCCAATGATACATTTGAAGTTGGAGTTTGTCTGATTTACAAATAACCCTTGTCTTGGCTATACTGAGGCTTCTTCCTTGCATATAACCATGGCCATGTCAGGGTTTTCCACCAAAATCTGAAAGAATATAATAAGCATTTGGACTTAATTCTAACTGAGTTAGTGCTGCATACAATGCCAATTCAAAGTACACTATTTCCCCAGCATAACGCATTTCTGGGGAGGATAGTAAGAAGAGAAATCCAATGTTATCAGTGGAAATGTCGGTGACTATGATTTGATCACTTTATGTGGAAGAAAAAATGATCAGATGTACATTTATATAGACTACCTGGATCTGAAAAAAATGGCTTAGTTTATTGTATAGCATCCTTGGAGTAAAAAAAAAAAATATCAAGGACAAGTACCTCTGGGGAAAACATATTTTTGTTGACCCAGGGGAACGGTCTCAAAGCATGGAGAACTTTACATGTTACTTAAATTCTTTCAAGAAGCATATACTCAGTGGAGGTATTAATAACCAACTGGACAGAATGACTTATACTGAATAACTGGAGGGTTAGCCAGTGACTTTGTGTGCATTGTAACCCACTTTATGGGGATCTAGTCCCAGCACCTGTGTCTCCTGCCTTGTCAGGCCATGTTCACCTTCCAGGTGAGGTTTCATTATTGTATTAAAGCAGACCTTGCTGTTTGGCAAGACTTACCCATGTGGCAGCCTGCTGTGTACAGTCCAGAGGTGTGCCAGGTAATTCTCTCTGGGGACAACATGTGTGGTATGAGTATCTTGGATACTTTTGTCTCTTTCCCTTTCTTTAGACTTTCCTGGAAAGGAGCATGTATTCTGGCAACTCTAGACCCAGCCCCACAGTATGGATCCCAAGTTGTCACCAAGCACTGGCCCACTTGGAAAGGCATTCTCACATTAGCTTTCTCCAGATGCGTTCCCGTTCCCCTGACTTTCTTGCTTCCCTGGGATTACACTTTCTTTGTTAATTAGTAGCCTCAGGCTCTTTGTTCTGGGTAATCCATGCTAAGACAGGTGTATGCTATTTTTATCTCCCACTTATGGATGAGAAACAGAAGCCAAAAGGAAGAAGCAGCGAGGGTGTTGAAGGTCACACCTTCGTCCTTCGCATAGGCCTGTCCTGCTATAAGCCTGCTCTTAATTAATGTTCTTAATAGAGGATGGACGTGATTGAGTTGCTAACAGCATCTGAGTGGTAAAAATCTGTCCCGTAAAGTAAGCAGTAAGCGTTAGAATGGGGTGGTTTATAATGACATCCCTGAAGTATAAATGATCAAGTATTGAGCTGATAGTTTATCAGTGGGGAAAAAGAAGAGGCTTTTGCTTTCTGTGTTGCATAGGCAGGTGTGGTAGGCAGAGCAGAAAAGCATTCTGTGGGATGTGTCATGTGCATGAGGCGAGGTCAGAGGGGATGCTGGTGGGGAAGAACTCAAATGAAGACATGGTTGCAGAGCAAAGGGAATTTCTCTGACGTGTTGGTAAGTGAAACATCAGGCTAGGAGAAGAAGCAATTTGGTAGGAAATCAATAGAAAGGTGATGACTTAGGCTGTGGATGAGGTTAGTGAGCACCAGGGAAGGAGAAAGTCATATAGAGTGACAGCTCACAAAAGTGGGTATGGTACAGATAGCAAAAGTTGACTCAGACCTCCTACACAAACACGTGTGCATATGTGTGTGTATGTGCAGGTGTGTGTGTGCGTATGTGTGTATATGCGTGTGCCTGTGTGTGCTTGTTTAGGTTTATGACATGAAAAGACAATCCTTTATATAGGCCTGTGGGCCACATCTTTCCCCTAAATGAAAGAAAATCAATCTTTCATCTTTAATCCAATGTGCTTAATTCAGCATGCTGCTTGTAGACTATGCTTTGACTAAACCATATGATGCAATCTTATAGAGAAAAATGTTCATATTCTTAAAAACTCTGGAGGTGAAGAACTCTAAATATCTACTGCTAAATAAAATGTCCTGTTTAAAAACTCTGGAAAGAAATACTGAATTAAAAGTAAATCCACTAATTTCAAAATATTGGGTGTGGTGCTGTTAAATCCAAATTAGGTAATGTGTTTAACAGGCCACATGGATCATCCTTAAAATGTAAAATGAAATCAAGTTGGGCATCAGTAAAGGTTAGCAATGCAAGAATTGTGAAACCAAGTAACTATCCTTAGGAGACAGATTGTGGAATTTTCCATAGAAGTAATGTTTTTAAAGGTTATAACATATAAACTAATCAAATTACAGTAAGATCTGAATGCTTAATACATTGACACAATAGAAGAGGATAAAAAGTGATGTGTTTCAGAGAACCAACCAACTCATAGCAGAGTCTGAGCCGTTCATCATCCTTCCAATCGTCCATCCTCACACCCTCACAGCCGATGTCCTCAAGAGTCTATTTAGACTGTTCTGTCCCCTTCACAGAGTTCAAGCCTTGGGAACTACAAGTAAATTTCAGTCTGGGCCCCACTAACCTGCCTCCAATCGGCCCCTGCTTTCATTCGAGCCATATTCTTCAGCCTTGCTCATGAGTCTTCAATGTCTCCTTCCTTACTCTTTCTGAAGAAATATTATGATTGTTAAATCTTAGCTGAAAGGCACCATCTCAGAGGAAATCTGAACAATGTCTGAGAAAGCAGCAACTCTTTCACCTCTGTCTTGACTTTGTAAACGTCACCTTTTGATTTTCGGCGTAACAACTTTAACATCTGAATCTATCTACGTATTCATTGTCTGCCTCTTACTTATAATCTCCAAAGACTTAGAACAAGTTTTGCCACCTTTGCAGCTGGGAAAGTTCATGGACCAGCGATCCACCCACAGCCCTCTCCTAAGCAAACCAGGTTAAAGGATGGAAGGAGTGAACCAAATACCACAGAAAACCAAATACATTTTCAGGAATGTCATGATTTTTACTCTACGGGGATCTGATGATACTGGTTACTGCTTCCACTATGGACTCCTCTAAAATCTTTTCATTCCCAAGAAAATGCCATTTTGTGCAAATTGACATCTCTGCCTTTTAAGGCATAGACGAAGAATTAGTGCCAACTTAGTTCTCAGTGTATGATGACTGCTTGTTTCATTGACTAGCTTATTACTATCCTAAATTTATTTTATTTCTGATTAGTATATATTTGTGGTATGTTGGTGATGTTAAATATAACGCATATGCAAAAAGCACATCTTGATCAAATAGCTATTACCATGAGCATCAAGCAAGAACAATCAAACCACAAGTCTGTTCACTCTCTGCTTTTATAAATGGATTTCTATGGGAACACAACCCCACTCGTTACATGTGTCCTATGGCTTTTGTAGTTCAACTGCAGAATTTACAATGTGCAGCAGAGATAACTTTACGTCTGTAGCTGAGATCATCTGCCATCTAGCCTTTAGAAAATGTTTAACCACCTTGCTAGGAAACACTGTGTGTTCAAACCCAGAAACTGTGTACGAAAACAAGTTGGAAAACACCAGACAAGGAACATGAACGTTGACTAAAGTTTTCTTTGGGAAAAATCCAGGAACTTTTAGCATGTTCAAAAAACAAGTCTATCTTTAAAATGCTCTTAGATCAAAGCATGAAAAAGAAGCTATCCCTCACCCTCTGTTATAGTGGTTAAGTAAAAAGTTGGAATTTTCCTGACTACAGATCAAGCTGTCCCTTTGAATTTGCTCTCACCCAGGCCTTGCTCCCCCCTAAATTAGACTCTCTTCTCTGTCCAATGTGGGATGTAAGGGACACAGTCATCTGTGAGATGAAGGGTTTCCTCTATCGAATCCCAACTACTTGTTTTATTTTTTATGGTTTTTCAAGACAGGGTTTCTCTGTGGCTTTGGAGCCTGTCCTGGAACTAGC
>LOEQ01000488.1:252447-266777 GCA_001685075.1 Bramus lutescens | reverse complement strand
AAAAAACAGGCACACTAAGGAATTTCCCAGGAATCCACAAAGATGACCCCAGCTAAGAATCTAAGCAATAGAGGATAACTGAAATGTCCATCTCCTGAACTCATATTGATGACTATCTTAATTGTCATCATATCATCTTCATCCAATATCTAATGGAAGCCGATGCAGAGAACCACAACCAAGCACTGGGCCGAACTCCTGGTGTCCAGCCAGAGCTTGTCTCCTAAGGAGGCCTTTTGTGCCTGTATATAGCCTTATGCAGCCACACAGTGCGTGAAGTAGTGTAAGGCCATGGGGCCCTAGGATGACTACGTCTTTGCCTGAATGCTGACAAGTGCATCTTGCCAGGTGACAGGGGCCAGGCCAGCATAATGCCTGAATGCTAACGGGTTTCCCATGCCTTATGCTGTTTTTTATTTGTTTGTGTATAGATAGTCTATGGCTCTTGGAGGGAGCATTATCATTAGCCCAAGTAGCATAATTTCTGTCCCATTAATTTACACCCTAATTTAATTTTCTCTTTATATCTACTAATTCTGGGCATTGTTTGTTCTTGTTTTTCCAAGATGTCTGGTGCATAATTGTTATTAATATGTAATCTATACATTTTTTGTGAAATACACACTTATTATGACAAATAATTGATACTAAACATTGTATAAAGAAAAGACATTTGACAAAATTGAATATTCCTCTGTGATAAAATCTTGGGGAATATAAGAATGGGGGAGCATATTTCAACATAATAAGGCAGCATGTAGAAATACTGACACTAATTTCATCATGAATGGAGAAAAGTTCAAAATATTCCCACCAAAATCAGAGCAAGACAAGATGGCCATTCTACCCACTTCAATTCAAAATAGCATTTAAGTCTTTGCTAAAGCAATAAAAAAAGTGAAAGAGATAAAAGGGATACAAATAGGAAAGGAAGAAGCCAAAGTGCCCTTGCATTCAGGTAGTATAATTCTATAAATAAAAGATCCTAATTACTCCAAGAAAGCTCCAGCAGCAGATAAATAAATCCAGCAAAATATTAGGACGCAGGATTATCACACAAATATCACAATACCATACACAAATGGCAAACAGAGTAAGGAAGACATCAAGGAAACAATTCCATTTATAGTAACCAAAAATCACTTTACCCTAGAATAAAAGTAGCTAAGAAAGCGAAAGACTTAAAGAATAAAACTTTAAGACAATGAAGAATAAAATTGAAGAACCATGAGATGAAAAGACCTATGATCATGGGTTGGTAGAATTAATATTGTTGTAATAGACATCAAACAAAAAGCAATTTACAGATTCATTGTAATCCCCATCAAAATTCTAATGCATTTTTAAGACTTTGAAAAAATAGCTTAAATTTCTTATGAAATCATAAACAAGCAAAGAATATCCAAAAACAATTTTGAACAATAAAATAACTGCTGGAGGTATCACCATTCCTGGTTTTAAGTTACACTGCTGAGCTATAGTAATTAAAAACCTGCACAGAACTGGCATTTAAAACAGATTCAATAAGTAATCCTTATTATAGAATTAAAGACCTACTTAGAATTCCAGACATCGTTAGTGACCTAATTTTTGAAAGAAGCAAAAAAATAAGCATCTAAGGTAAGGAAGCATCTTCAAAATATGGTGTCACTCCAGCTGAATAGCTGCATGTAGAATAAAAGTAGGCCTGTATCTCTCAAACTACACCAAATCCTTCTCCAAATGGTCAAGAGCTCAACATAAGACCTGATATCCTGAATCTGATGAAGGGAAACGTAGGGAATATGCTTGAACTCATGGCACAGGCAAAGACCTTTTGAACACTAAGATCTTAAAATAGGTGGAAATTAACAGAGACCCACAACTGGGCAATTTACAGAGAGAGATTTTGGAGCACCCAGTCCTAAATGAGATGTCTTCATGAATAGCTCCCCAAATCCCCTTCAAGACTCAGGAATCTATGTGGGAGAAGAATTGGGAAGACTGAAAGAGCCAGAAGAGGGAAATGTGAAGTGGAAACCAAGTCCCACCCCTTGATACTTGATAGTTACTATTTGCAATTTATGCCTCATGGGAATGGGAAAGGGAAAGTCTTTTTTTCCCCCCAAAGACATGTTGCTAGGTATATCAGTCATACCTTAGGTCAGGCTCCATGCCTAGGAGTAGTTAGCAAACACAAAATGGACTCCATGGTTGTTTTGTTTGCTTGCTTGTTTCATTTTGCTTTGGTATTTTTTGCCTTCATTTTTTGTTTTGATATTCATTCTTAGTTTTGTTTTATGTTTTTGGGGGAGGGAAGAGAGAGTANGAGAGATGGGGAGAATCTCTTTAGTAAACTGGGAGCATGGGGACCATGGGAAAGGATTAAAGGGGAGAGGAGAGGAAGGGAGCAGAGAAAAAAGTATAGCTCAATAAAATCGATTAAAAAAATCTTGAGCCAAAATAATTATTTACTTAATAGGCTTTTGTTTTATTTTATTTTACTTTTTTGATACTCTGACACAAGAGTTACTATTCTCTCCAAAGAACTTCTTCTGAGAAAATGCCATCACATTGGCCTGTAGGCAGGCATGTATTTTCCTGATGGAAGATTGATAAAGGTAGTCCCAGCCCTGTCAGTGCTACCAGGGCAGGTGATGCTGGGTAAGCAGATTGAGTAAATCCTAGAGTAGCATTCCTCCATGGTCTCTACTTCAGTTGCTGCCTCGAGTTTATTTTGTGGCTTTCCTCAATGATGGACTGTGATCAGGAAGTGTTAGTCACAATTACCTCTCCTCTACAGGCTGTTCTGGGTCATGATGTTTATCATAACAATAGAAAACAAATTGGATATTTTGTCCACTACTGTGTGACACTGGCTAAAACAGAAAATCGATAACATACTATGGAGGTAGCTATGACTAATACTGACCATGTGTTTCCAACGTCTTTGGAATTGGTTTGTAGGAAGAAGGGGGGAAAATTGGAAATGTAGCCAAGGGAGGCCCCATAATGCTATAAGCAGCACTTACTAGGTGATTCTGATGGAGGCTGGGAAAGCCAGAATGCCAAAAGGAATATGGATGTTAATGGTTGTGATCAAGAGGTTTCACATAAGAATGAAAACTCTGGGCATTTGGACTACATACCATTTATTTTATATTCTGGTGAAGTATGTTTTGCAGATCATATCCATGTTCTGAGCCTGTAGAAGTTAAATTTAACAGATAAACATCAAGGCAGCTAAGTATTCTGTCTGAAGAATAGACAATTATTTTTATTGTATGTTTTCTTTGGCTTGCTGTGACTTTAGTTTGCACTTCTTTTATTAATTGTTAATGTATAAAATTAGAATGTTAAGCTCAGATGTTTCTCTTTTTTGTGTAACACATTTTATAAATTTCATTCTACACACTGCCTTTACCACATCTTACAAATTCTGACAAGCAGTAGCTTCATTTTTTCTTTAAATTCAAAAAATATTTTCTCCTTTTTGAGATTGCTTCTTGGGCTTCTATTATTTGCAACCATGTTGTCTGATCTCTGTTCATTTAGAGTTTATCAATAAATCTTTCAATTCGTCGTTTCAGATCCAATTCTTGTAACCTTAAAACACATATTGTACAACTTGTAATGCTTCATGATATGTTTTGTCTTATGGCTAGGAGTGTGGTCTATTTTGGTGGATGCTCCCTATGTTCTTGAGAAGCCTGTACATTCTGAAGTTCATGGGTGACATTGTAAATGTATAACATCATTGAGTTTCTTACCACCCTTCTGACCACCAGATCTCCCCATTTCTGATAAAGAGGTGTTGATGCTCCCAACCACAATAATGGATGCATTTGTATCTTGTAGCTCAATAGATTATTCTTTTTTTTTTTTTACCTAGAGAAGAGTTTGATATGTCTAAAGGGTTGGTATATCTTCTCATAAAAAAGATCCCTTTATTAGTGTGTAATAATTTTCTTTATAAATGATGGAATTTTGGACCCAAGTTCTGCTATTGCTATCATGTTTAAAATCAATGTTAGTATGGTACATGTTTCACCGTTTGTCAGAACATGGTCCAGGAATTGGAGTTATGTGAGAAGATTTCGAGTGCTGGTGAGAAAACTTCAAGACAACAAGACAAGTTTTGTGACCCCAGTATAGTGAAAACCATGAATCGTTCTTGGATTTTTGTATTTCCCCCATGTGTAGAGGATAGGAGTGAGTTGACTTCAGCTGCTGTTACTCGTGAGCCCCTACAGAAAATGATGCTTCTGCCATGTGGGCTTGTCCTTGTATTGAACACCTCACACATGTGATTCCTCTTAGTCCTCAGAGTATGAATTTGTCTGATGCTCTGAATAAAGCTGGCTATTGCTTGAGAATTTAGTCCGCCTCATTTTTAGGCCCCACTCTCCCAAGCACAGTGTGCCAGCTAGAGTGGCACCAGCTTCCCTCTCCTTTCATTTGCATGTATCTTTATATTATGTTCCTTCTTTGGTTCTTTCATTTCATGCTTTGAAACGGTCTAATTTTAGAGACCATACTGGCCTTGAACTTGCAATCTGTCTATCTCAGCCCTTGAAGGATAAAATTATCGAGCTTTAGGTTATTTAAATTTTTTATTCAAAACACTATATAGTCTGGTCCTGTTTTTTTGAGCCACTCTTTCAATATCTGCATTTTAACTGGTATAATTGTCCTATTGACTTGCCAGTCACTGACGTAGCAATTTTAGCATGTAGTGTAGGTGTTACACATCCATGTGTGTGGTGCTTGTTCCTTGTCCCTGTTTTGATCTTCCATTAGTTTTATGTCTTTTGTAGTTTAAAGTGCATAGTTAATAAAATTCAATTTTACTTTCTTTTTTAAAAGCTTTATAATATAAATTTATAATAAATCCACATCCAGTTTAAAATAATACCATACTATTTTATTTGAGTAACATATAATGACAACTTTCTTTGTTCATTATGGTCTTCCTATTTCACTTGAATATAATCATATTACAAATATATGCTCATGTATCATATATATATGAGAATGTATAATTTAAGGTAGTGTTGACCATTATCATATTTAAAATATTGCTACGTAAGAATTTAAAATGTTTCACTTCCCTCTATTTCTCCTTTTCCAATGCTCTTATTTATATAAATAAATTCAAAATATTGCTAGATAAGAATTTGAAAATTTTTACTTCCCTCTATTTCTCCTTTTCCAATTCTCTTATTTGTATAAATATAGATGTTTGACCCTCATTTTCCCCTCAGAGACCTTTTTCTTTTTTCTTTCAATGTATTCTCTGAGCGTCAACTTTCCTCAATTTTCTGTTAGCTTGAGAAGAATTTCAGCTTGCTTTATCCCTCCAGAATATATGCTTTTCTTTACTTGCATGTGTGGTTTTTGAGTTGTCATTGGTAATTCCTGCCATAATTTCTCTACGGAGAAAGTTTTCCAAGGTTGCCTCCTCAGTTTTTCCCAGTGTAAGCAGGTAAAAGGCACTCTTCACTCCTGTTGGGATGATTTTGATATCCAGCTTTGCTCTTGAGCTCATTTTAGGATTTCCATCTGATTTCATTGCCCAGCTATGTTGTGGGCTTTCTTTTCCATATGTTAGAGCCTTGACTACTAAACACAGCTGCTTGAAACCTGGGTCTAATGCCTCCAACATCCTTGGAAGTCTGATTGCGCTACTTATTTTCTTTTTCTGATTTTGTTGTCTGCTTTTTCATCCTTATTCTTTTATTATTATATTTTTATTAAAACTTTCCACCTCCTCCCATTTCTTTCCCGCCTTCCCCTCCCTCTCCAGTCCTAAGAGCAGTCAGGGTTCCCTGCCCTGTGGGAAGTCCAAGGTCCTCCCCACTCCATCCAGGTCTAGGAAGGTGAGCATCCAACCAGACTAGGCTCCCACAAAGCCCGTCCATGCAGTAGAATCAAACGGGTGTACATGAAGCACCAAGTAGGTACGAGAAATTCTTGCAAAAGTTTCCTGAGGAATGAACCTGCGAAGGAAGTATGAAGGGACCACACGCTCTACTCTTCTGATTGGATCTTGGTCTTTCAGAGTCCTGTGGCCATGAGCTATATACTTCCCAATTGTTTCTAAGCAATCCCACCTTTAGATGAAAGAGGATAGTCAGGGTGGTGTAGAACTGAGTGTTTTCTTCTTCTATATAGAAGTCTGAAGCTTCTTGGAGTTGGCTGTTGCTCTTCCTTCCGGTCAGTTAAGTGGTAATCAGAGACCTGCAGATTGGACTTTAGTTGAATAGTTCCCTTGAGGGCAAGCCATGTTCAGAAAAAAAAAAAAAAACCACTTTACAAAGTACTTACTTTTCCTCCATTGCTAGTGAGCACACAGGGATTTCATCCCTAACACTTATATACACTTACAGAGACACACATGCGCACACAAAACCACCCACTGAAAATAAATATATGAAGGTATCATTTTCCAAAACTTATTTTTTCAAAATGATCCCCACTAGTGAATATGTCGTAGGGGAAGATCATTGATGCTTTACCTGGGAGGAACAGCAACGGAGGGATGTTATCCTCTTCCTTTTGCCCTGACTTAAGCCCTGCTTTGCCTTGGCGTCTCCTGTCAACAGCAGGGGAGCAGGTCATCGGCCAGACGGGTAAAGTAGACGTGTTGATGACATGACCTGAAGATGTATCATTCACTGTGAGTTGACAGGCTGGATTCCAGGGGACTTTCTTGACACAGAGGTGTAAGAGGGTGGGACTGAGGACTCAGAGACTTGGAGACTTGGAAGGAGAGCTGCAGGTGGAGGAGATGCCCTGCTTGGGGACACATGCCCAATGCAAGTGACACTCTCAGAGAATGCTTGCTGGGGCTGTGCTGTCAAGCTGGAAAATTCCATGGACGCCTTTAATTTGAATGGGCTCTTGATATTTGTTGTTTTAAAGTTGTTTGTAATCTGTCTCCAGAACTAGGCCTTTCTAACATACCTTTCAGCTTTCTGCTCTAGGGTAAGACAAGAATGGCTGAAAATCTACCCCAGGTGGTAAAGCTTTTGTTAGGAGTGAGGTCCTGACCTCACTCACTCCAGCACTGACTTGGAAAGTCATATATAATGGCATACATACACTTGTATACCTAGCCCTGACCACTGGGGTCACTAGCCAGGCAGCCCGACCTAACCAGTTCACTCCAAAACCTAGTGAGAGAGCTTGTCTCAAAACGCAAGGTGAGTGGCTCCTGAGGAACAAGACTTGAAAATGACCTCTGACCTCCATACCCTTTTCCTCCCCCCCCACATACTGCCACCCATACCCACACATAAATAAAAAAACATCAGTCTTATCCTTTATCAGATACGGGACTCTAATTTCCTCCTCTCTGGTTCATGTTAGTTGTTCAATAGAGAAGACTGGCTTGGCACTAGGTGTTTGGTTGGTAGGAAAGACATTCTCTGAATGCTCCCTTAGAAGAAGCAGCTTTGCTTCTGTGGCTCTCCCTGACAGTGTGCAAGAACTGAGTGTTTATTCTTAAGTGAGGTCAGGAGACCCCTGTGCTATCAATATTGTAAAAGCAAAATGCAGCTGCATCTGCCTTGAGTGTTTTTACTCCACGTGAGGGGCAAGCTTTTATTCAAGTGGTAGTACAGGAATGGCCTAAGAACTTTTTTCTGACTCTGAGCCCTTCAGACAGATCAATTTCACTCTAATGAATCCAACCCTGAAGCCTCCATATGCCAGACCTCTCTGCCTGAGCTCTGCGGCCAGGAGAAGTCCCAGCCACTGGTTGGCTTCCCTTTACATTCTGATGCAATTTGAAGGCTTGCTTTCTCTGAATCAGAAATTAGCTGCCAGAAGAAAGGGTCTGGGAGCATCCCACTGGGTGCTCTGGGGGAAAAGGCAAGCTAATCGTTGATGAAGGGCCAGAGGGGCTCATTTTGTAGGGAAAGGTAAGAACTGTACTTCATCTGGCTGGGCTGATTATTTGGCTTATTGCAATTAGTGCAAGATCCAAATGGATTCCTGAATGTTTCCGTAACTTCTCCAATTATCCAAGGGCTCTCCTGGAGTATGCATTCTTTCCTTCCCACCACAAAAAAAGAGGGCTCTGCCCTGCTGAGGTCTGCTGAACAGAACCGCTGAATTGGTCTTCACTGCAATTCAGACAGAGGTGTTGTCTTCATTGCCAGCAGGCTGTTGTCTTTAGAGAGCCTGCATTCCTCTCCTTTGCTTCATTAATGAACTCATTAGACAATGAATCAAGTTCGGAAAGAGTTTCCAAGTCCCGCGGTTTGTATAATTGCACCCAGGATAGGGTTTGTGGTGCCTGCAGACAGATCAGAAACCATATGTTAAGGTAGAAAGGGACGATGGGGGTAGTTCCTCAAGCATAAGGCAACAAGTATGGACTGTGTGCCTTTGACTCTAAGTTACCCCTGACTAAGCAGGAATAGAATAATTCCTAGTCAGCAAAAATATAATACAAGGAGCATGAACCTGTGTTCGGTGTAGCTCAGTGGTTCTGAAGAAGATCTCCGAAGTACATCACCAGATCAGGGGACATCTGTCAAGCCCTAGCAGATTGATGGCTCTGCTTCAGAGAGAATGACAGATGTCACAGCTTTAAGAGAAGCAGAACCTCAGTAGGGCAATGCAGGGACCCACCCTCTACACTCCCACACACAAATGGAGGAGAGTAGGGCGCCTTAAAGCAAAAAAGTAATGATGACTGTAAGAAAAAAGTATGGCTGGATTTAAAGAGAACATGGCACAGATACTTGATGAACATTTAATATTGGGAAATTCACCAAACCAAAAGTGTAGTTGATTGTTTTTCTTTCTGCCACCTACCTGAGCTCCATGGCTAACCCTGGGCTGAAGTTATTTTATAGTTTGCTATACATTCTTACCCATGTAGGTGTTGATCTGTTTCCAGTAAATACATGGAGATGTGAAATTCTCACCAACATCCAGTTTTAGAACGTTCGCCTCATCTTAGCTCCACTGTTCTGCCACACGTTATCCTGTCACCTACTTCCACAACACTCTCATCCAGACAACCAATCCTGCTTCTTTTTCTAACCATTTATTGTTTAAAAAAAATCCCATTTAAAAAGTATCTCATGATATACAATCTTCAGAACCTGGTTTCTTTCTGATGACTCAGTTTGAGTCTTATTCATCGTGTTACACACACCAGCATGTGGATCCTTTCACACAACTGAGTAGTATTCATTGATGTGGTGAAACCACATTTGCTTTCCCTACCAGTCAACTGACAGATAGCAAGATCCTTTCCAATTTGGAGATACTGTGGAGATACTATATTGCCATGAATATCTCCCACAAATTGTTTTATGGATATGAATTTCACCAGGATGGAACTTGCTAAGCTGTAAGTTGAGAATTTTTTAATGCTTAGGTAGCTTCCAATTTGCTTTAAGTGAGTGCATATTTTATATTTCTATAAGTAATATACAAGATTCCAATTTTCTTACCTCTTTTTATTTATTTATTACCATGCCTCTTACTCTTACACGCAATCATCATTTTGTTTGTATTGGTTTAGGTGTCTATATCTTTTGAGTCAGGGTATTATTCTGTAGCCCAGGAGTCCCAGGACTTACATGTATGTCAGGATGTATTCAAACTCAGAGAGTCATCCTGCTTTAGCCTCAGAAGTGGGTTTTGTGGGCCCGTGTGTGTTTGTGTGTGTGTGTGTGTGTGTTTTATCAGTGAAAACATTTGGCTTAGAATTTTCTTTATGGAAAATATACTTTTAAGTTCTAAATTTATTATCTAGATTGGAAATATTTAAAATTTTAGTTTTCTCTTGAGAGATAATAGACTAGTTTTGCATTTTTAAGGGTGCATCTGTTTTTGAACCCTTAGACATCGTGTACATTTTTAACATTTTTTAAATTCTTCTCTCATACATTATATTCCGACAGATTCCCCTCCTTCCAATCTTTTCAATCCTCCCACCACCATGATCCACTCCTCTTCCATTTCCCTTCAGAAAAGAGGAGGCCTCCCAGGGATGTCAACCAAACACAGCATAGCGAATTAATTTTTAAAACGTTTATTTTCTTCTTGATTTTTATCATGCGTGCTCCCCACCTCCTTGGCATTCCGCTGATCATTAGGGTAAATGTTGCTGACTTTGTAGATCTGGACAAAGAATGGATGCTGATATCTGTGTGTTTCCTATTTTAATAATTCCCAGACTGTTTATTATTTGTTTACTTTTTCTTGATTGCAGCTTAGTCTGTTTATTTTTATTAATCTGCCTGTGATGGTAGAAGACGTCCTTGCCTTTCCAATGACATCATTTAAATTTACGTATTCTGTCTAATTCTGTCCTAACTGGAGTCTCTGCTTTGGATATATTGTACTTTCCTTTCTGATCACTTCAGTTATCATTTGTGTGTGTGTGTGTGTGTGTGTGTGTGTGTCTGTGTGATTTATTCATCCTCCTCATTCCTCTTTCTCTCTTTCTCAGTGATGTCTGTATATGTGCACGTGAGTAGGTTTGTGCACCTCTGTATGGACAGCTCGAAGCCAGAGCTCACATTGTCTGTCTTATTCTATTTCTGGAAGCCTCTACTTTAACCACTGGTTCCTAGGATGACTTCTGTCTCCAATTCCCTGTGCACTGACTGCAGGTGTTTACCAGTGTGTCTAGACATTACCATGAGTACAAGGGATCTGAACATCTGGTTCCTATGCCTGAACAGCAAGTTCTTTACCAACTGAGCAATCTTCCCAGCCCTTGTTTCATACATTCAGGATAAGTTTTTTAAGCTGTGTTTTTTTCTTAGAATATCAGTGTCTAGAGAATAAACACCCCCACCACTTTGTTTTCAATATATGATTTAATTCTGTTTTGATCAGAGAGCATATTTTTCATAGTCTTGGTTCTTTTACATTTTTGAAATCTGTGTTATGATTTTAGCATGTGAAGTTTCAGGAAGGATGCTTCAGAATCTTGACAGGAACATGTATTCTACAGTCACCAAGCAGAAGGTAATATATAACTTAAGTCTGCAGCAGGTTGGCCTTCGAGATTCTTTGGGTCTGCATCCTCTCTTATTTCCAGTTTAGTTATACTACACATTCCTGAGAATCGACTATTGATGCTTTCAAATCATTGTCATGACTTGTCTATTTTTTTCATTTTTGTCAATATTGCCTTCTTGGTTTTGAACCATGTTATCAAGTGTATATATCTTTGTAATTATTATGCCATTGATACTTCCATCACTACTTTCATTTAGTTTGCTAATAATAAATCCTCCCCTAGTCAATATATTCTGCGTTAATATAAAGACTAATATTCCCTTAAACTTGGGCTTTCATGGTGCACAAATCTTTTTTCTTTCACATTTGAAATGGGCTCCTTTTAGAGTACATATGTTCTATCTATTTTATTTACATTAATTTGAATCTTCTGAGTCTGGAGTGCCTCCTGAACTGAGGCTCCAATTATTTTATTAATTTTCTCATCCAGTTTGAACTTTCTGCTTTTGTAGAGAAATATATCATCCATTCACAGTTGATGAAACAATTATACCTTGGTATTACCCCTAGTATTTTGCTCTTTGGGAATTTTATTCTTTTATTTTTATTCGATGAAAGTTCCTTTGCTATGTTTATTTGTGTGGAATAGAAGTTTTAATTGTGTAAATTTAATTTCTTTATTTCTTTTCTTATTGCTTTAAAATTTATTTTATGAGTGTTTGTCTGAATAATGCAATGCACATTTTAACTCAGAGCAAGCTAATTTAGACTGAACCCTGGTGAAATATAGGAATTTGCTGTAACATAGCCTCAATTATTTGTGCTGTGATTATTATGTTTTATGCATCTCTATGTCTGAAATCTGAACAGATAGTACTATAGTTTTCATTTCCTTCTAACTCACATTTTAAAGCTTAGGAGAGAAAGGAGGAAATATGTGTGCCTGCGTATATTATGTTGCGTTTACACGTATGTTTAGGTGGGCTATTTTGATATTCTTTAACTTTTTATGTTAATTTGAGTTACCACCTGTTTTCATTTCTTTTTAGCATAAATGATTCTGGTTTCTCATGTACAGCATGTTAGCCTAAAAAGCACCATTTACAGCTTCAATTACCTGGCATGTCTTCATTTTGTCTTCAGTCTTGAGGGATACATTTGCTGCCAGAATGACAGAATTTTATTGTTCGTTTTGCTTTCATTGGTATGAACCTGTCACCTCTCTGCCTTTTAGTACCCTTTGTTTCTGAGGGGATGTATTATTTTCTCTTCATCTCAGTATAACAAGAAATCCTCGTCTCTAGCTATGATCCACAACTGGTCAAAATGCAGAATGTATGTTACTGTCTGGTGCCCAGTCCCAGCTAATATAATCCCAAAGAGCTCATATACCTAAGGCTCAGGGTAAATTGTAGAAAGGGGGAATAAATACTGTAAGAAGTAGAAGGCCATGATGTCTGCTACGAAACAGTGTCTTCTACATATGACAGAAAAGCTGTTCTCGTGAGCTCTATAAACAGTATGGTTTCTTCAACAAGATCAGCATAATGATACCAGTTGATATGCTAAAACAGATGGGGTAATTCCACATAGTCCCACCTCTAGAAAAAAAGCTGTATGGAGACAAATCCTGGTGTGTGTATATTTGTATATGTGAGAGAGAGACACACACACACCCATACAGAGAGAGAGAGAGAGAGAGAGAAAGAGAGAGATTTGTCTGTGAGACATACTCCAATTCACTCATGTTTTAAATTGGCTGTGGTTTATAGTTCCTTCAGGTCCCGTCCCACATATGTGCAAACTTTAAGCAAGCATCATGTGTGGGTAACTTTAGATTTAGTTCACCTTGTGGGTGTGCATAACATGTTAGTTATGTAGGAAATGGCAGAGAACTTCTCAAGACACCTGATGGATATCCCATATCTCAGAATCTCTTTTGAAATTTCTGACTCTGCCACATTTTCGTTTGGCTCACTGAGTATTAATTCGTTGGAGGTGGTGATGGCTGGATTCGCGGACAGTGCTGTTTGGTGTAGGATGCTTTCTTTTTCCTGCTTACTGCAAGTTAGCCTTCTCCTTTGATGAGCTTGTTTCTCACAGATGGGCCCAGCTAATGTTAGAGCCCTCAGGGCAGGAGATGAGTAGGCAGAGGACGGAAGCAGCCAAAGGCAAGGATGGCACCAGTTGGAGTTTTCACTCATTTAACCTGTTTTTAATTTTTTTGAGAGTCTAGTATATGAGGACGGTGTTGACATCATTTCCTCCTTCCTGTCCTCCCTCTAGTTCATCCCATATCCCCCCTCACTTGTTCTCAACCGCATGGCTTCAATTTTAATGGCATTTGTTCTTTGGTTGTTATTGTTCCAGACAAACATGTATGCAGTCTGATGAGTTCATTTAGTGTTGCTCACATGTAGGGTATATGTGAACGCAGCACAGCAATGATGGCCTCATTCGGTAAAGTAGTTGCGTCTGTACTCTATGCAAAGCAAACTATATTAACCTAAATTTAGCAGACAAATCTGAAAGTTCAGCTGTTCGGGATACATTGCTTTGACTTTAGCTTCGGATCTATTATGAGAAAAGACATTGGATTAGATTTCCCTCAGAGGAATTGCGGTCACTTACCTATAAACACCTTTGGTCTTAGGTTTTGAATGGAGCAGGAACTGATCGACAGGGAAATGGAGACTATAATGATATTAATGAGATTCAGCATCTCCGACACATTCCATCTTCTAGGTACTGTGAAGGGTTTGGCAAACTGTCGTTCTTTTCTGCTTTGATGTCCTGCTGGTGAGAAAGCAGAAACCAGCCGGAGCAGGCCGCATGGTTAGACTCACAGTTAGCGTGGAGATGAGCTGGATGGGGTCTGTGGGTGGACACTCGCTGAATGAACCCCCATTGCTTGCTGCGTGTGCAATGGGGCCAGTCATCTCGACAAAGGCCCTTAGGAACTAGATGGCAATCTGAGAATAATTTTCCTTGCAATGGCTAGTTGTAAAGTAGACTGACAAAGAGGATGATCAGTGTAAATTTTCCAACGAGACCAGTTTGTGCAACATTAGTGATGCATGGTTCCAGTTTACATTGGTTTCTGTGCTGGTCCCCAGCAAACTGCTGCTCTCTAAGAGGGTCCCTACCAATCAGTTACTCTGAATGTTGAGGTACCAGTTTGCTATACATACTGGGAGTACAACCAGCACAATAAGTAGACATTTCCACCATTAGCATGATAACAAACAAATCATTGAGGAGTTTGGAAATGCAAATCAGAATTTCCAGAGATACTAAACCCAAGGAATTTTTTTTTTTTTGGTTTTTCGAGACAGGGTTTCTCTGTAGCTTTGGAG
>LOEQ01000488.1:223638-243184 GCA_001685075.1 Bramus lutescens | reverse complement strand
TCTATCTATCTATCTATCTATCTATCTATCTATCTATCTATCTATCTATCTATCTATCCATCCATCCCAGAAAGACAGACATCATGGTGGAAACTTCAGTCATTTCCCTGATTTACATCTATTACCTGCTACTGTGCACATCACATATTTGCTACCTATTCAACCTGCTTCTATTCCTCTGTCCCCCATGGCTGGCACATGGACCTCAGCACTGTTTACACTTGATTGACTCCTGCAGTTGCTGCCTACCATAGTGCTCTTCCTCTACCCTTACTTATTAGCAGAGGTGAACTGAAAAGATGCAAATCCCTTGCCACTGCTGACACTAACCCTCTGTAACGTGAGGGCTGGCTTGTTGGGGTTTCTGTCCTGCCCGGTACCCCAAAGCCAGCACATCCCAAAGAAAATCACACAGAGATCTCCATAAGTTATAAAACTGATTGGCCCATTCACTCAGTTTTCTTGTTAGCTCTTGTAGCTTATATTAACCCATTATTCTTATCTATGCTAGCCNCTCTACTTCCTGTCTGGTTGACCCGCCTATACTTCCTGCCTGGCCAATCAGCGTTTTATTAAAATACATGATTGACAGAATACAGACAATTCTCCCTCAACAACCCTCTAACCGCTCCCCACCCTTCCCCTCCTATTGTGATTCTCTTCCCACTCCTGACTGCTGCTCAAGCTGCTCACTGCACATCTTTGCTCTGGTCTTTGACCTCCTTTTATTTCCTATCCCAAAATATATGCTTTGTATGTCTTTTTCCCTCTGGTTGAACTACTCTGAAGCTTTCCCTACCTTCCTTTGTCCAATTAACTCTCTCCCATCTTTAAATCTCAACTCTAAAATTGCCTGTCTCCGGGAGACCTTTCCTGACTCTTCCCGAGAAATCAGATCTCCTGCGACACACTTAGAGGCTCACTCCTTATTCTCTCCTCTAAGTACTTCACTCCACTCGGGCTCCCCATTGCACTCTGAGAGGGAGAGGCAAGAGCATCCCTGGCAGCCCCTAGAAGCGGTTCAGTCAATACTGACTGACGTGATGAGTGAACACACTCAATTTAGAAGTCACTTCTCCATTTCCTCATGTCTGTCTTCTCTTTGCAACTCCTTTACCACATCCCACACCTGAGCATCTTTGTTCCCAAATGTTTTCTTGGCAGTGAAGTAGTGAGATCTTGCTTTTATTTTGAGCCTTTGCCAGAGTTCCTATCCTTCCAGAATAGTCTATACAGTTTTCCTTTTCACTCTGACCAGTTAACACCTTACAGTCATTACACAGTCTAGGGTCCTACTTTGGCAGGCAGTATATAAGCCTTTGGTGTTACACAGTCTCCACAGCACAATCTCCAAGGATGGAGACATGCTATTTAGTAGAATATGAACAGACAATGAAAAAAATACTCAGTATAAAAATATGGGTAAGTAATCATTAGATGCTGCATGGTAGAGTGAAGAAAATGATTTAGAAACCAGGCTTGCCAGAAATTCTCTTATACTTCAATATGGTGGGGCTGTAGATAGCATCCCAGCTCACCAACCCCTACCAATATTCCCAGACTGTGTCAGTATAGTACTAAAGCTGGGAAGAATGAATAACAATTCTGGATTCAAGGAGTGCTCAGGTCACCAAGGACTGGTGTCTTGTGTATGTACATGTGTGTACATGCACATGTATGTATACTATGAGTGTGTGTGTTCACATATATGTGTCCATGTATAGATGGAGAGAGAGCAGGAGCTGAGATGTACTCCAATACGATGCCCCTTCCTTCCTCTCCTTCCTCATTGATTTCTGCCTCTATTTTTTCTAAAAATAAACACTAAGAGCCTATTATGTTAAGAACAAATTTCTAGGCACTTGGTATTCCACACATACCAGAATCATCATGCTGCATTTTTAAGAGTTTATCTCTTGGGTAAAGATCAGAGCTGCAGTTTCAGGTTGCAGAACAAACATAAGCAAAAGCGATAGTAGGCAAAGGGTGGTATGTACCACAAAATTGGGAAATTTGAATGACGAAGGGAGATGGTAAGTCTCTGGAGATAGAATGAATGAGGAGTGAGTGTGTGTGTCTGCGAGTGTGTGTCTATCTGTCTGTCTGTCTGTCTATCTATGTACACAAGTATACAAGCATATGAAATAGAGTGTGGAAGACCAACCTGAAATACAATTACATACAGACTGCAAGCTGTTTTGCGCCCCTTACTAAGACCTCAAATATTTGATTTGTTAAGCAATTCTGAAAGCTTGTAAAAGAATCAGAACCTCAGAAAGACTGAGTGTCTTCCCTACATCCACAGAGCTTTCTGGTGCTATGACCAAGCTTCCAGACTTGGCTTAACTCCTCCGGAATTCATTGCTGTCAAATTAGTGAAAGCTTTACTTGAAGGTGTGTGGAAAAGAGAGAGGCTACTGCGAATCATTGTGCTGGAGAGTGTGAAAAGGGCAACTAAGTGAGTCTAGTTGTGACCAACACACAGTGGAAGTTTCTAGCACTGGTCACTCAGAAGGACAAAAGTGGTGTTCAGAATATCCCAAGCCAATCTGGTCCTACCAGGAATAACCAGAGGCATTTATATGTATGTAAGGAACACACATAGATAAAACTTGAATACCAGTGTGGCAAGAAGGTGATGTGGGATGTCCTTCTGTATATGTGTTGCTTGTATTGGTTAGTGAATAAAGCTGCTTTGGTCTATGGCGGGGCAGAATATAACCAGGATGGAAAACATACAGAAAGAGAGTCGGCAGAGTCAAAGAGACACCATGTAGCTGCTGAAGAAGACAGATGCCTGGAACTTTACCCAGTAAGCCACAGCATTGTGGCAATGCACAGATTAATAGAAATGGGTTAAATTCATATATAAGAGCTAGCTAGAAATACACTTGAGCCATTGGCCAAACAGTGTTGTAATTAATAGAGTTTCATGTGATTATTTGGGCCTGGATGGACAAGAAACAAAAGCAGGGTCTTTTCCTACAAAATAGGTTGAAAAGATCAGTGGGATGAAACCAAAGGTGCAAAGCATCTTTCTTGTCACAAATTAAATGAAGGGGAAGGGTTTGTAGTCCCTTCTAATAAATGCATCTCCTTTAATGTCCATTGTTTTAGAAATCCACACTATTTGGAATGAGGCCCTTTAGCTTTAAATATCACTTCCACCAAAGTTTTTTGTTTCAAGCAAAACACTGAGCGATGCCAGACATCAGGTCAAATCTTGATATCCAGGCATTGAGTATACAGCAGTTAAGTCTATTCATTGCTTTTGATTCACTAAAAAAATGAGACTTGTAATCTTCCTTTATCTCTTTTATATTAGTATATTCTTATTCAGTTTCCAAGTCTGTAGGCAGATACTGCATATTTTATTTATACATATCTAGGGCACTCGGTTTTCTCATTTTGACAGTGGATTAAGAGTAGTATATTTTGTGGTATTCTGTAATATTTAGTTTTCTCAGTTTATGTATTTGGTTCAACAGCAGTGTATGCTCTCTACACATGTTTAGGGTTAAATAAGATAAACAATTCATATCAATATAGAATCAGAGTCTCTACATGGAATGAGTGGTTTAAAATGCCCTTTAGGTAAACAGGTCTTTGACAAAGTGCACTGTGTAGAAGATCAACATATATGGAAAACAGAAGAATTTAAATCCCAAAGCTTAGCACTAGATTACTAATCAGGTAGTGTGGATGACGTAAATCAAAGTGTTTATAGGATTAGTTTAAAACTGTATATTCATAAAGCTAAATGCATTCCATGAACTTGCATATTCTCATTCAAACGTGAATGTTCTTTGTACCTTTCTGACCACAGCCTTCACTGACTGTTAAGATTGTGGAATGGCCAGAAGAAGAAAGCACAAGGTAGAATGGGAAATGCAGTGTATGAGAAAAAGAGTTCTCATCATGATAGGGTCAGGCATTGTAGATGGAAAGGCATGCAATAGCTGAAGGATGCAGGAAAAGTCATGGAAGGACCAATAAATAGTTGGCCCGCATGTTGACTACGGGTAAAATGGGAAGTTAAGGGGAAAGCATGTGCTGCCATCCAGCAGGAAGTGAATTACTCTTACCCACCAGTCAGAGCTTTGAAAACAATTAAAGATAGATTCCAAGACTATAAATAGACTGTGCATGTGGATATATGGGCACTATGCAATGATAGATAATGTCATAGATAAATACTGGAGCTGCAGAGGCACATAGAGGCTAGGGATAAATTATTCCCACAAATAAATATTACTCATTGATAGTTCAGATGCTTCTCTGTTTATGATCATTTGACATTCACCCCTAAGGAATTGCATATTTTCTCATCAAAAGCAAAAGTGCTGATGAAACTATTGACTACACATCTGATTAAAGCTTTACACAGTCACGCTACAACTATGACTTGGGCTGGAGCTCTGAGCTCTCAGGGCCTAATGCACGTCTCATTTATGGCATGGCTGGGAAGTCACAGTAATAGCTGCTGGAGGAAGTCCCTATCACTGCTTGTTAGTCAGCTCAGTTTTCTTTGAAAAGTCCCCATTGTCCCCGTCTGAGATAAGTGGAGAAGACACCATCTACTCCTTGAGACAAAGAGCTGTTGGGGTAGGCCTTGATAAGTGTCCCTGTCACTGTATCACAGTAATCCCCTTCTGAATGGCTAGCACTTCACATTTTAACTCTGGAAAGCTCCATGGAATTGTGACCATGTCACAATCACAACAATAAGAGTATAATGGTAACACTATGATGGTGTAAGGAGAAAAATGCGTGGACTTTCTAGCCCAGTGGGTGAGACAGAAGGACCCTAAAGCACACAGTTGATTTTTTGTAGCCTTGAAAGAGGAGGTAAGCTTATCTCTTTCTAAGACTTGCCCTGGCTATTATTTTGCAATTCAAAATTATTTCTAGTATGCATAAACTCTTTAACCTTCTGACTGGTATACGGCCAGAGAAGATGAGCTCTACCTCTTTTCCTCCTACCCAGGGTTTGGAATGTACACAGAACCTTTTGCTACTCAGGTGACACAGCTTTGTGTGCCAACAAGCCAGAGTGTCTATGCAAGAGACAGCTACTGCTACATTGTGACTCTCTATAGGAAAGAAGATTCTCTGTTGCACAGATCTATTTGATACTTGATAAAAAAAAAAGTCCCATCAAAGGGAGATCATATAGGTTTTGAGCTCTAAATTGAAGTCTAAAGAAGTAGCGAACAACATGTTGTTTTCTAACTATCATTATTATTGTTGTTATTATTATGTTGTATATTATTATTATTACTTGTTTTGATGTATGTGAAAACCTTGAGTTAGTTTTGTTTTTGCACCTACTAAAAAATGTATTGAAGACTCAATGTACTCAGGAACCTTGCTAAATACACTTTTCATTTGTTTATATCATACTGTAAAAAATTTTACGAATTAACGTGCCTCTTATATTCCTTTTCCATAGTTGAGGAAATAGATTTACAGAATTCACAGTGTTTGGATGTGGCAATTAGTGTTAGAACTCAGAGTAAATCCAGATCCAACATGCCCTAGAGTTTGTCAGCATACTGTTACATTGAATGTCTCTATCTATATCAAACTGATTGAAGCCTTCAGTCTCATTTTAACTCCCAAAACTGTGACTCCATTATCCATATTTCATGGCAAGAGCACTTCAGAAAATGATTAGCCACTGTCATATATATTAGTGGAGTACTGAGCAAACAATGATTCCAGGAGCCCACCAGGTGCCAGATGCCAAGAGTTACAGTGGACACTCAACAGTCCAGGCCAGATCTTACACGACTCTGCTATGGGCGTCTGGGGAGAAGTTTCATCTAGGCAGCCACATACTCTGCCATCAGTCAGTGGCAGTGGCTGGATAAGAAGTAGCAAAAGCTACAGCGCTCATCTGAAACAGTTCCATGCTTTCTTGCTTGTTTCCTTCCTCCATTTTACCACCACAGTAGGAATACTTGCGCTCCCTGGAGCAGGGGCTGGTTTATTTGCTCCCTATAGAATCCCCAGAACATCTAGCAGTGTTGGTGCCCAGTGGGAATTATGTAAATAGCTATAGAGAGAACAGTGAATGAACAGAACAATGAACCCTGATAGAGCACTTTACATCATCTCCCTCAAATTTTGAAGTTGCTTTCAGATATGCTAGTTCACATGATACACACTCGCAGCCCCAAGAGATGGCCAAACAGGACTCTTCATTTCATGGAAGAGGAATCAGAGAAAGCAAAATGTTTATTTGAATTATCCGGAGTCAAACATGCTTTTGACTAAAGCCCCTCATTTTAGATCATAGCACATTGCACATGAAGCTGTGATAGTGTTTTGGAGGCACTAAACCCAGTGTTTCAGAAACATAGGTCCACGGCAAAGGAAATAAGAGCAGGAAGAATTCATCTCTGCCTTCTCAGTTCCATGATGGTCTGAGGGAAAAAAAAATGCTGAGTGCAAATGCTGGAAGTGAATTATAAGTTTACACAAACTGTGTAAACAAAGTGATTAAGCGACTCCCATGTCTCCAGAACTAATCACTGTATTTCTTTCCCAGGGTGCAATTTTAACTTATCTACTAAAGCCTTACTTCACAGCAAGACATAACTCAACAACGCGCAATCCCCATGTCATCTGAGCCTCCCTTTCCTCTGGCCCTCATCTAAGGGATCAGAGTGAGCTTTCGGATGACCCAGGTTCAAACCCCAGTGCAGCCTCTTTCTGTGTGGCCTGAGTATGCCTCGGCCCTCCCTGAGTCAGCAGAGTTTTGATGAGGTATGTGAAGTGTGTATTATATCTCCACATGTCTGGCAGCTCTTGGCTGTCATGACTGACATTGCTGTTATTGTAACATCTCAATGTCTTTGTCTTAGCCACTTTTCTTCTCCTAGGACTGTGCTCTGAGAATCATCACAATGGACTCAGCCCCTTTTCTTTAGTTCCCTTCTACACTCTTAATACTTAATTTTCTTTCCTTGGAACTTTGAATATGAAGGGAAGACCATTCCCCTTCTCATAACTGGGCTGTAACTCAAAATGAACATATAGCATTAGAAAAATCCAAAGAGCTATCTTGATGATGAAGGGCAGCAGATATTTTACAATGGCATTATCAGTGACTACATATCGCTTCCTAATATCTCATTAGAGTCCTATGCTCCAATTGCCACCCACCTATGACCTAAGCACTGTTTCTTACATGTCAGTACGACAGTGCTCACACTCTCAAAGAATGACTACAAGACTCAGGATGAAGGAACAGGTTGTGTTAGCCCAGTAGTTATACACTTTGCACATCATATATATATATATATATATACATGACATATATATATGCTTATTTATCATTAACCATAGAAAATGTTCTGCTAGATACCAATGAAGGTGAATCTACAATAAACAGAATGTTCCCTTTGCTTTTAATGAATTTACTGTGGAAATAGTTTTATTGTAGAGAAAAAGTACACAGAGTATTTATTACATGACCCCAAACTTCCACAGTAGGACTCTGCTTGTTTTGCTATGTGGCCACGATACTAGACTACAAGCCAGGAAAGCTTCCCTCAATAGAAAATGCCAGAAGGACATTTGGAATATGAGGCAAAAGTTAGGTGAGACCAAAGAAAAATGCCACCTCATTAAACAGAATCTGCAAAGGCATTGGATGAGAGGAAATAATCTCTCTGGAGACAATTATATATATATGGTGGTTGAGTAGTGCCTTTGAGGGGAACAAGGAACAAGGGAGGCAGGGACTGTACCATAAAACACAATGCTCTATGGATTAAAGCTTTATCCTTTTATGGTGGAGAGTGGGGAAATTCTGCTGCATCACAATTAGTTACAATTATAGATGTCGCTGCATTTATATGGTGCCCTCATTTTCCTGTGCTGTCAGCCACGGTCTAACACCTCCTTCAAGACCACGCTGAAAGTGCTGGCACTTCAATTTTCCTCTCACCACGAACCGGCATTATGCTAACTCTACATTTTACAAATCAACTCCCTCACTAGGTAAGTGAGAATAACTTTTCGGATTTCTGTGGGACCTGTTTATCGTCACTGGACAAGGGGAATGAGGAGCTCGGAGTGTATGAAGCAAGAGTTGAAAGCATCTGAGAACCTGAAGTCGAGTGTAGGCTCACGTGGGATATCTTCAATTGCATTTTTGCTAATTGGCTCTGCTGGCTTAGTGCAGTTTGTTGTGTTGCACTTGAAATGTGACTGTCTCATGTCTCCTGTGAGTGAGCCTGTGAAAGGAGCTAAAACTTTACCTTCAGAGTGACACAGATAAACACGCATGAACTAGGTAGATCCTATGGTGCTAGGTATTTTCGACATAATCTTGCTGTTTGTCATGGGTCAAACATGAAGTCAGCTAATGGAAACCAATCCACAATGCTATAAAGCCTTGGGAAATTAGCCAGTGTAATTTAAAAGAAGGGAAACGCAAAGGCTTATGCTTAAAAATCTAAGATACAGATTCATCTCCTTTGATGCAAATTCACAACTTCGCCAGGAAGATCACATGTTCAGGTCCTAGTGACTCTAGACCATGTAAAGTAGCGAAGCGGGGGAATGAGAGTTTACTATAGACAGCTGACCATGCATGCTGCTTTATTTTGCTTTTGCTTCAATTGTATTTAATAAATGTCTCTCTTTGGGCTGTGATATCGGCAACATTATGCAAAAGATTTTGCATGGTGGAGGTTTTGTAATTTGCCGAAATGAAGCCATATCAATGTGCAGGAAATTGCGCATGGCCAAAAAGGGAGATCAGGATGTAGCATGAGTGAGAATGAGGAATATCTGGTGAGGTTGAACAGACACACACACACGCATGCGCGCGCACACACACACACACACGCACCTCACATTGACAGGGTTAGGCATAAGATGGTGATGCATTTATTCAATGGATCAGAAGAAAGGCTGCACACACAGTGTTGCTCCAGTGTGGCACTAACTGCAAGGCACAACACCTCCACATATCAAATAGGCCCTAGCCCACTAGGAAACCTTTATGACTTTCCTTCAAAACACCACACCAAAAGAGGACTTTCAAGTTTAGTGTCTAGAAACATAGAGTCCATGTCCACACTTTGTTACGGCCAAGGCTATATGTCCAAGGAGCACAGAATTGGGTGTGTTTTCAAATCTCGTGTAAGTTAATGCTTGACCAACGCAGAGGTGTAGAAGAGCCGTGATAGGGGTGTTTCAAAGAGGTGAGGCTATCTCCATTTACATTAAATCAATTCTCTTTCACCCATGACTTTGTTAAAGAGATACAAGCTCCATTATGTGACCCTGTAGTGCCTGATTTGTACCTGGGCTCATATCTAACCAAACCAATTTAACAAAGAGAGGGGGGGAGCCTGTGAATCATTAATTTATATGGGTGGGATGACACAAATTAATGAAACAGATGCAGAAAATGCATGTTGGGAGAATAGAAGGCAATCTCAGAACACAAAGAAAAAGAATTTAATGACCCACACCAATAAGACAGCATGTTGTGCTTTCTGTAGAAGATGAAGAAGTGGGGCATAGGCACTGTGGCTCATAGCTCAAGACATTCCAAAGGCAAGAGCTGTAGATCACACAGCCTCAAGGACCCAGCAAAGGCATCATTAGAAAGAATTCGCAGGGCACTTTTATTCGAGCTGTCAACTGCCTTGGCGGTAGGGTGATAAATGCTGCTGAATTTGAGTTAGACTAAATCTATGAAAGAATATTTAAAGGACGATCGACACCTGTAACAATCAGTTGACCGACTCCACACCAGAGAAACAAGAAAGGTGTGTCAGGGAAAAACTGGCGTGAGGCTGAAGAATGCAGGCACAGTTACCCCCAAGTCACCCACTAGGCAGGTTCCTGAGGCTCCCAACACTCACCAGACTCCAGCCTGAGGTCTGGCCTTTACTCTCCCTTCCAGTCTTGAACACCCTTAGATCAGTGATGACAGGCACCTTTGGGGCCTTAGTTTCCTTTCTTTGAAATGAGTCTACAGATGACTTAACCTAAGATGTGGTAACACTGAAGGAGATTAGCAGTCTAAGGAAGATCTCAGGTGTAGCACAAGAGCTGGGAGAAGTAAATTTCAGGGGATGTCAATTTAGATATTGTAGCTCTGATATACAGGCAGAACCTAAGGACAACACAAATACTCCAAGTAATAGTCATAGCGATAGTAACAGTAAAAGCAATAATAATAACAACTGTACATCCTACCTTCACTATGAAAACCCTTGCAAAGATAGCCATGTGCCAGGCCCCATGGTAAGTTCTTCACAGACTTTATCACAGCTGAACAAGGTCTACATGCGTCTTCAGAGTGCCTTCTGCACTCTGCAGCTATATTACTTTAAAAAAAAAAAGCATTATTTGGGACTTTGACAGCACAGGCTGATTATCTGGACTTACGTCAATGGAACTGGGAAATAGGCCATTCACCTGCTCTAAGTCTTCTCTTTGAGACAGCTTCTGCTAGGCAGAGTTTTCTTCTTCCACAGCTTCCTCCAGGCAGAATTTCCCTCTTCCAAAGCTTCTGCTAGGCAGAATTTCTCTCTCCCACAGCTTCTGCTAGGCAGATTCCTCTCCCATCCACTATAGTCATTCACCCTGGCTCAGAGAAACCTCGTCTAACACACAGATATCCATGATGGACACAGAGTTCATATCTACATTTTAATAATGTGACCTTCTTGGTTAAATTGTCAACAGATCAGGAGGGGGAGAGAACTAATTTATAGCCACTAATTTCGAGTGCTTCCTATGGACTAAGTGATAATCCTACTTTGTACTCTCAGTCTGCAAGAGAGGAATTGGAGGCTTGTAGAATTTAAGTCACACATTGAAGGTAGAATAACATGTGGCAGGTACAGGCAAAACTTAAGCTCTTTACAATTCTCTACTTGCCTCAGAAAAAACACTCAAAATTGGACCCATAGTCAGTCAAAGTCTCTCTACAATAAGAAAGAGAGAGGGAGGAAGAGGGAGGGAGGGAAGGAGGGAGAGGCTCTCTCTCTCTCTCTCTCTCTCTCTGAGAGAGAGAGAAACTCTTTGACATTTAAACATGGCTTGTATGAAATCACTGGTGGAAATGTGCTTGCATAGCAGAAGTGTCTCAGGAGCCTGGACATTTATTTCAGACACATCTCAGTAAGATATATGGAGAGCAAGAGAAGGGAGGAAGAAAAAAAGCACCTGATAAATAAGAGAGTGGGAGAAACCACAAAGAAAGGAGATGCAGTGAGACTGTGGCTTTGGTCTATTTGGGATGAAACTAGCATGCTAATGGCTTCTCCCTGCAGGGGATGCATCTGATGTATAGAGATTACAGTTTCTTCAAAGCTGGTATTGGCTCTGATCTTTCAATTTCCCCAGTTGACTGCAGAAACAACACTGGAAATTTCCAAGCTAAGTTTTGTTTTTGTTTTTAAGTTCGTGTATAGATAAATTATGGGTTCTTTTAAAACCATTGGTTTGAAAAGATAATGTATATTCTTTGCAACTCAGCAGTGAGTTGTAGCTAGTTGTGAATAAGGATTGTAATATAAACCTTGTTCCCATGGCCTGGAGGGATGGCTCCCAACCAAAAATATAAGAACATGTTCTCACCCCCACTCTTAATATATGTGAGGTTTCACTGTTAATTTCCATTAAGTTAGACATCCTTAAGTGTTTTAGGCAGGATATCAGTTGTGGAAAGTAAATTAGGGGTACTGTTTTCATTCCTCTTTTCCCTTTCCTTCTCTCCTTTCTTCTCCTCACTCTGCTCTTCCTTCTCTGCTCTTCATTTTTCCTCTTTCCTCTTCTTCTTCCTTTTCTTCCTTCTACTCATTTTCCGTCTTCTATATCTGTAGAATGAAATAAGGCAAGAAAACAGCATCCTCAGGCCCATGGTCTTTTGCAACATCCATCTCTCAGCTACAGGACCCAGGAATTCAAAGAGAATATCCACGTGCCTCCATATTAAAGACAATATGACTTAACCTTAACCTGCTAGCCAGACAAGTGCTCCAATATAGGAATCCAAAACAAGTCCATCTAAACGTCCCATTAGAAGTGGTATTGCTGGGGCTAAATCTCTATTAGTGATGAGATCAGCATCTCCTTTCTCCTGCCATCCTTCCATGGGCTCTTGTGAGAGAAGCTGTTCTCCTTAATGTCTAGTTCCTCAATAGTTCCCTCCTAACCACTTTCTCCACCACACCCCTCTTAACAAAATTCAAGGTTGTGTAACTGCGTCAATGCCTCAGAACAAAGGCAAATTGGCTCCCTCCAATGGTTGATTCTTTGGTCTATCTTGATGTTCTTACTTTGGTATCACCTCTGGACGCACTGGGTAATCTTTGTCTCGATGCTTTTCATACCAACAAACTGACCTGACCTTCTACCAAACCTGAGATCCGAGCTCCTAGAACTTTTTCAATTAACTTCAAACTCCACTCCCACAAAAAATAGTTTGGGCACATGTAGTTTGCTTTTCTACATTATTCCTAAGGGGAAAATGTAATTGTCTGGACTGATTGATCTGAATAATAATAAAATGGTGTATTTAAATTTAAACTCTCTATATAAGATTTTCACACCTGATGCTACAGAAAGCACTGTGACAGTCATATCCCTGTCTTCCTCCTTCAGATGAGAAAATGGGTTGTGTTGTAAGATGGATTTCTCGAATTCATATTAATCAACATAGACCTATCTAAAACATATACAGCAAATTTCAAAGCTGTGGGACAGTTCAGCACATTGTGGGCTCTCTGTTTAAAATGGGCAATGATTAGATTTCTGGGAATGACTAATCACTTGCTTTAATCACAAAGAGAGCCTATGAAGTTGCAAAACCTCTTCTTGTATTCTTCTCCTTAATGTATTTTAAATAAAAAAGACAGCAATCTTTCATTTCTTAATATGGAAAAAGAATACTAAACTAACATTCATATTTGACTCCATGGAGAAAAGTAAAACTCAAGTCTGTGTCTTGAATTCTAGATCATGCCCTCCCCGTTCATGAGCTTATACAGAGCATAACTCTTGTTACAGAGACTGTAAGTCTGTTTACCATAATTGTAGACAAAATAGAAAAGCAGATAAACTTACTCTCTATATCAGTTGTCAGTCAATAACTGTATGAACAGCAAGCCTTATTCATTTAATTTTCACTACTATAGTGTTCAATAGGCCCACCTTGCTGTACATACAGAGCAGGTATGAAGACACTCATTTCAAACATGACTTTACCATGAAGCTTACCTCATTCCCTCTGCCCATCATCAGCCTCCAGCCTCAGTGTCCATGGAGTCAGGCATTTCTCATTAGAGATGGATCTGGCATTTGTCTTTGTGGATATGTTCCTTAAGCTCCAATTTGCTGCAAAACCCTAGGTCTCCACAGGTGGGAACTGATGGGGAAAAAAAGCATTTTGCACGGTTTCCTTTCAAACCTAAAGTTTTCATCTCCACAGGAGCAATTAATTTTCCCTGTTTAAAGTGACACCAAAAACCCTTATCTTTGCTTTTCATTCCAACCGCTCTGGGGATTGCAGTTTGAGACCAAAGGCATGTTGATCTTTTGCGCTTCCCTACTGGGCCGCGTAAGTTGATTTCTGAATAAAATCCTCAGAGTTCTATTAATGAGTTAGGAATATGGCTAGTTACCATTGAGTGCCACAAGATTATAAGGCATGATAATGCAATTTTTAAGAATCCACTTTGAACGGCGTTTTCAAAGGTATTTGAAATATCTCCACCCCACAGTGCTTAATAATGTCAACTTTTCCTCCCTGGGATGGTACAAATGTTTGTGCCTCCCACCCCAAACATTCCTAGATTGAAATATTAACCTTCAATTTGGTGGTATTTGAAAAGTGATTAAGTCTTCAGGGTGGGACTGTCTTGGGTCATGTCAGTGTCTTTGAAAGGGAGAGTTCAGAAATATCCTTTACTCTTCCTTTACTCAGGCACAAAAAGCTTTCATGTATGGATTGGAAATGTGGGTATCAGCTCTGCTGGCATCTTGACTTTAGGCTTCCCAGCCTCCAGAGTTCCGAGAAGCTACTGTATGTTCTTTACAAATGACCTAGCTTATGACATTTTGTTGCAGCTCTTCAAGCAAACAGTGATACTTTTTCCACGAGGGGTAATTTCTTGTCTCCATCATGATAAGAACAAAAAACTGTGATTATAAATTCAATTACTTTTATTATCTTATAATAAGAGCAGATATGGAAGAAAGAAGAAGCATTGGAAGCCTTGGGTGTAGGACTTGACTCCATTGCTTACTAAGCTGATGGATCATTTATCCTTCGTGTTCTCAGTTTTCTGTTCTCTACAGTGGGTGCCTGGCTCCTCCTCACCACGTGACAGATGCATGGTGAGATCAGCTCAGATCATTCCACTCACAATTGTTTATTTTGAAGCCCAGTGACAGTTACATAGATTGCTTCTTTAAAATAAGGTGCCATTATGGAGAACCACAATTTGATTGATATTTCCCAATCCATCTGAAAGGGCACTGGAGTTGTCATGGACAATACTTAAATAAAAAGGAAAAATATCGGAAACCCAAAGTAGGCAGTAAGGATTTTAGAAAAACCATAGCATTATGATTTTTCAACTTTAGTTTCCCTATGTGAAAAATGGTAAAAATGACTGTTGTAGGTTTTTAATGAAACACACACACACACACACACACACACACACACACACACACACTGGCGAATGTAATTGGCATACAGTAAAAACACAATCAATGTTAGTTCCTTATATCTGCCCTGGTTGAAGCCTCACTCAGTCTGAGTTGCTCTTGGTTTGAATACAGGTCCTTGGCTTTATGGGGGAGGGGAATATCAGTGAATATACCTGTGTCCCTACTACAGAAACTGGGAAACATAAGCTCCCAGCTCAGTCTCAAATCAAACAAGGGCAGGGAAATTATTCTATATGAAAAAAATCACATACATAATTGTGGGGAGAATGGAGCTGAAAGTACCATATCATATATTTTGAAACGTAAATATGGAGATCTCTCATCAAACTATGCCTTGAAGCCCAGCAGTGATAGCACACATTTTTAATCCCAGCACTCAAGAGGCAGAGGCAGGCAGATCTTTGTGATTTCGAGGCCAGCCTGGTTTACGAGAGCTAGTTTCAAAACAGGCTCCAAAGCTACCCAGAAACCCTGTCTCGGGGGAAAAAAAAACAAAAAAAAAATAAAACTGTACCTTGATATGTATGTATGTGTACATGTTTATAATGGTTATGCAGCTGCTCACAATTATTTGATATAGTATTTTAGGCTATGCACCTAGGTCATAACCCAACAGTTTAAAAATGCCATGTTAGAGGGTCGGTCTTCTCTAAGCATGATGTTCAGCTTTGTAGCTTCTGCAGCTCCTCCTAGGACAGTCCTTTGTGATAAGTGGCACTGTCACTGTTTGACAGCTCAGAGAGCAAAGAGGCTGTATCCAAAGCTGTGGACTCCAAACAGGTAAAGGGAAAAGGAAACAAATGTAGAAGTCTTTGTGTGTGTGTATGGGGGGTGTTTTGTTAAGGAACCCCAGAGAACAAGTATCACGACTTCTCCTCACACTAAGTGCTAAGAATCTTTTAATAGCAATAAGAGAGTGAAATCCATCTCAGGCTTTTTTACACCCAGGCCCGGGGCAAGTACTTTATTAGGCTCTGCCATTGCTACTATAAATAAAATCTGGGTTTTATAAATCTACCCACTACCTCGGACAAGCCCCGAGCTGATGCCCAACCTTGAATCAGGTGTCTGATTGAAACAAGGACCAGGTTTCTGTCGGCTCAGAGAATGCTCTTGCCCAAGTGTTATCGGGGTTTTTAAATGCAAAAGTTTGCAGAGAAAAGGAGCATATGTGTAAGGGGTTGGGAACAGTGCTGAGCCCCACAACTTTCGCTGTAGTGTCTATGCTGCACCATTTCAAATAGGCTTGCTTTATTAATGCTTGGTGGTCTGAAGTCACTGCCCTGAAGTTAAAGGTGCAGTGCTAACACAGGATGCAGGCTGTTTTGTGTGTTTTGTTTTCCTACACATGCTTGGTTTTGCCATCAAGTATAAAAATGCATATTTCTTCTAGTTTGATCTAAACTAGCATTTTTACTCAAGACGATTAGTTCTTTACATTTATTCATTCTTCATTTATTTGTGTGTGGGGTCGCATGAATGCCATAGTGTGTGTGTGTGTGTCTGTGTGTGTGTGTGTGTAGGTCAGAAGCCAACCTACACAACGACAAACTAAATCCTCCATTTGAAGGCCAGAAGGAGTCTGTTCTGTCCTTAAAAGTGGAGGCTTTAATTTGGCTTTCCAGGGAATTGTCTCCTTGATTTCCAGTGATTATTGAGAGACCATGTATGAAGTCTATCAAGTGAGAGCAATGGAGGAAGCAGGGCTCAAGGAGATGGGAAAGCAGAGGCAGATAGGAGAATCCTATCCAGTAGCCTCTTCTATGACTCAGCTAAGGATGCCAGGACTAGCATGGATTTAGAGAGGACTTAGGTACCAAAGGCTGAAAGACAACAGCAAAGCCACGCTAATGGGCTGCACAAAATGGGATCCAGAAGCCGAGAGGTAAATGACCAGTTGTGCTCAGCCCAGCTGTTCCAGGTATAAGAAAAAGAGCTCTTAATGAGTCTCTTCCTGCTGGAGATTTCCTTTCAGGAACAACTGTCATTTGCTCCAGATCAGGGAAGAGTTTAGTCTGGTTGTCCAGAGTGTATCTGCTATAAATGAACAAAACTCAGTTTCCTCACTTCTGTTGAGAAGTTTGGATACGTGAGTTCATGCTAATCATCCAGTATTATGACTGGCAAGGTGGTAACGACAACACTGATATAGCTCTGATTCATATTATTATTTTAATCTCACATTCCTGGTCTGCACGAGGGCATTCAAGAAACAGTTACACCCATGCATACCTCTACTGAGGGATTTCCTTCAAAGCCCATAGGTACCAGAATATGAGTCTATTATAAGCTATCAAGCAAATTTCAGTTCAAATATGCTAGACCTCGTGAGTAGCATCTTCTTCGCCATCATGTCTTCTACTGCAAGGGCTAATGAGTCTCACTTTCCTTATTTATCTTTGCCACAACTCCATGGCAGACTCACTAAGAACACCCAAGTGACAGTCTCTTACCTTGGCCTGGATATGCAGAGGGTGACAGGTGCTCATGTTTATTCATGTTTTAAAGTGAATGGCACAGAAAGTGCCCCCATACTTGATGGTAATGAATTGCTACCAAGTAAGTCCCCAGGCCCAGGTGCCATTGCTTTACATGGAAGAGCTCATTCTGTGCAGGCAGCAACTAGATGGTGCTTTTACGGGAGATGGGGGATAAGATCAGCTGACTTCTGCGTACAGAATTATTTGTGAAAAGATACCTGGAAAGTGTCTTGTCTGTAGCCACCAATGGAGGGACAGCTGGAGAGTGACAAGGCATCAGGCATACTATTAAGAAGAGGCCCAGTTGTAACTTTTTACTATTGGAGAAGTCTCTTAACCTGGAAGGCAGTAAACATCCATCCACAGTCCTCAGCTATCAGTCATAGGGTTAGACAAAAAGACCTGAGGGTCACCAAATGCTCCATAGCTTAGCAACTTCTCTCTGACACCTTATTTAGGATTTTTAAATAATACTTAGTAGAGGCTACTACACAGGTCATCAGGGGCATTGTCTCCTTCTCCTTACTTCTTTCTTACTCCCCAGGGACAAGGCTTAAATATAGAAAAACTCATCTTGTTGCGAAGTGATCACATGTTGTTGTCCGTACTGGGCTGACCCAGTCTTGAGGTTCACATCCCCTTGGAGCAGAGGTTTTTCTGAAAGTTAGGGAGCGTGGTGGACCAGCACAGATGCCACTTCATCACCCCGTATGGCCCTTCTTCGGGGAACACTTTTTAACATGATAAGTGTTCTGCCACAGAAGCCTGACTCCAGAGAGCGTGTCATCTGGGACTTGGCCTGATTTCAGCTTGTTCTGGTCTCCTGAGGTAAAATTCCCTCCTCTCAAGCCAACTTGCCCTTCTTGCTAATGTCACAGACATGCCAAAGTGTCCATTTTTAATCTGAGCAAATTAAGTACAAATGTTACAGATGGTAATTACCTAGGGAACACGGGAAAACTAATTAATACACAACACCCACAAAAAATTACACATTTCTTCCTTTCTTTGGGTGGAGGTCCCAGAAAAATGTGTTCTGAGAACAGTCAGGGAAAGAGCTTTGCTGAGGCCTGCCAGGGCCAGTCACCAAGCTGTTCTTTGACTCTGCTGTATGCTGGAGGGGGATTATCAGAGATGGTCACAGGCTCAGTGCCAGGGCTCTGAGTGGCAGCCACTTCAACTTTACCACTGAGGAAAGAAGCCAGGTACCTACAAGGCCTTTCTTGCAACTTCATAACAAAGTGAGACTTCCCTTTATCTGGAAACCAGTGAGGTTGCAGGTATTAGAGAGGCAACAGCACATGAGGGGAACAACCTGCTACCTTCCATCTGGCCCCAGGGAGCTGTGTTAAGTGAAAGGTCATAGAGCACCCTTCACTTTCAGAGAAAGGATAGCACATAGGAACTCTTCTCCAAGATTCAGCGGTTTTGCTCTCTTTCTTTCTCACTGTCTCTTTCACTATCTCTCTCTCTCTCCCTCTCTTTTAAGTCACAGCAAATATAGAATCCCAGCACCTGCTGAATTTTCCTAAGTGTGTCTGGAAAGTGGGCTCTAAGATAACCTCAATGATAAATTAAGAAATTAGCTCACTTACAGACCTGTTGTCAAAGTTGAGGCCCCTTCACCTGGAACTGCCATTTAGGTGAAGTGTCATTGCAAAGTGTTAGCGTGATTATCAGAAGAAAGGGATAGACGAGCAAACTGTCAACGCTGTGAGCACGTAGGCGGGGATGGAGACACGGAGAAACAACTGTTAGTCCTGGGAGAGCCGATGACAGCCTGCAGAATGGAAAAGTTTTCTGAATTCCAGCAGCAGTGAGAAGGGTCTTGTAAAGTGAATTTGGGAGATCTGGATGTCTCTGTCAGTGTGACTGAACACTTGTTTGACCATCCAACTATATATGTGATCCATGCACATATGTGTGTGCATTTAGGTATATGAGTATGGGTGCAAGTAAGAGGCTTTGTGTGTGAATGCCTGTGCTTATATGTGCAGAGGGTGGTGATCGATAGTGAGTATGTGTATATGGTGATATGCATGTGTGAGCCTGTGGGTGTTCCTATTCATGAAGACATATCTGTGTATTTCTCTATTGAATAAGTATATGCCTTTATGTGTAGTAGGCCTTTTGATAAATGTGATGAGAGAGGATACACAACTCCATATGTGGATTCATGTCATGTGTCTGTTTGTGTGTTTGTATACTTGCACATATGTGTTATGATCTATGAATAAATATGAGTGTGCACATGCATACATCTGTGTATTTTTGAAAGTGGGTGTGATCATGTATACATATATACACATGCATACATATCTATCTATCTATCTATCTATCTATCTATCTATCTA
>LOEQ01000488.1:205688-223633 GCA_001685075.1 Bramus lutescens | reverse complement strand
TATCTATCTATCTATCTATCTATCTATCTATCTATCTACATTTGATAAACATGATTTGCATTTATGGGCCTTTGGGGTGTTATATGTATATCTTAATTTAAAATAAGGAATATAAATGTCCATATGTATTTGTAGATACATGTCTAGGTAGATTTGAGTATATATATGAGGGTATGCATGTGTGCATGTATGTGTCTACATATTTTAAGAAACACAAACATACTCTAGGTCAGGTTAGATTTTCTTATCATGCTCCATATTGCATTCCTCATCCCTCATCCCAGCCCACATCATTTTTATTGTAACAGCCCGTTGAACAGACATCCATACCACTTGGAGGGCTGGAGTTGGGGAGGAGAGCTGTGTTCTTCTTGTGCACACTTGGCACCTTGTCCTGAACATGGCTCTGGGATGCTGTTGATTAAACATCAATCCCATGGAGGAATTGTACTTCATACTGATGAGGATGAGGATGGTCCATATGGAGAGAGGCGACTCTCATCTTATTCCTCCCTCACCAGAACAGCCATGTTCCCTGCTGAAACTTTGGGAGCCTGGGATAGGTCACTTTCTCTTTTCATGTTTCTTTTTAAAACACAAATGCATTTCTTGAATTAGAGTGGAATTACACATGAGATCTGAGCCCTGAAGAAACGTGAAGAAAATCTTTCTTCAAAATCCCTTACATTGTGAGAAACCTTACCTCCTGCAATGTTCTCAGTTTCTTTAGTGGAAACTCAGCATCCTCCTGATGATTCTCGTCTTCTTGTTCCTTGTACCCACTTAGTTCTGTGTTATTTCAGTTTGGAAGTAATTTAGAAAATGACCCAACTTATTCCTCATGGCCAGTGCACTAGGAAGGAAGTGTACTATCCTGCCTAACACTGTAAAAATGTTTGGACTTTCTTCTTAATTTCTCCTATAGCACACTCTACTCTGGCCATGGCTGCCTTTTGATAAAATGTTCTAGTTGATGGCGTCAAACTGTATGCAATCAATAACAACCAGCTTTTCTCTATCTATAATGCTTGGTAGTTTAGTTGATCCTTCTCTCTGACATAGCTTTCTCATGCATTCGATGGCAGCAGTCTTGTGGGGAGACTAGGCTGTGTTTTCCAGACCTAAAGTCCAATTGTATTGACCAGCTTTTTATCACTATCACAAAATGCTTCAGATAATCAATTTAAAAAGAAACAAGGTCTATTTTGGCTCACAGGATAAGGGGAGGGCATGGATTTTATAATTGCTTTCAAGGGCTCTCTTCAAATAATCCAATATTCTTTGACTAGATCCCACCTATTAAACATCTGACAGCCTCCCTGTTGAGCCATGTAATGGAGGCCAAGCCTTTCACTTGAAAGGTGATTTTATGTCCAAGTAAAGCAACTCTTGTTATTCCAGGATATTTTCCACAGATTTCATTTTCTAGATAATCGATAATGAAGAACAGATCTATACTTTTCAAATGCTGTATCCAGCATTTGAAAACTGTAAAAGACATCTATGCATACATTTACTCTCTTCCTTTGTTAGTGATTGAAATTTCTTAGTGATCAATTGACAGTCTCCCCCAGTGTAATATGCAACAGTACTGATCATTTCCTGCGTGACTTTGAAAAATAATCACCTACCTTTTCACATATGTGTTCATCTGTGCACATGTGTAGGTGCACATGTGTTTTAATGTCTAAACACACACACACACACACACACAAATTTACATGTTTATCTGCAGAGGCCTGAGACTGACATTGAGGTTGAGAGTCTTGGTCAGTAACTTTCTGTCCTATCATGGAAGACACATGGTCTCTCACATGAGTTCAGAGTTCACTGCTATGGCAGGCTTATTAGCTTACTCTGGGATCCCCTGTCATCACATTCTAGCATTGGAATTATATATTTGTTGCCATACTCTCTCTAGACTTTTATATAGGTTCTGCAGATCTGAATGCTGTTCTCAGGCTTACACAGTGAACATTTATTCAATGAGCCATCTCCCCCAAATCCTGATAGCTTCCTAAGCTTCATCTTTTGCCATATAAAACTTTCCTGTTAATAGTAACTAACTCACACAACCCTGTAAGCTTTTCTGAAGAATGGTACTACCTGCACCATGAAGGCTCATCAGCAAAAACCTCCATCAATATAAGACCCAGTCTTCATCCTCTGTAATAGAATGGCAACCCTCTTCCCTAGAGGTACCTTGAGAGAAGGTGGAGACCATCACAAAGAATTTACATGAGTCCCATGTGACTCTTCACCTCAACCCTAGTCAGTTTTAAAAAAATACATTTTTTGATGAAAATGTTACCAGATTCTTCTTGAAATAATTTGGATAAAATTTTTACCGGATCCCCCAAATTGGAATCTAAGTGATTATTGACAGAGATGTGGATCCTGAAATGAATTCAGTCATGTTGTTGAATTTTTTAAGTTAGTAATGCTTCACTTCATTTTATGAGAAAATATTGGTATTGCGCTAAGCTTTTAAATAACACATATAATTATATCCTCATTAATAGATGGCAAATACTGACATTTAATACATTGCTCCAATTAATTATGTTTTTAAATTGAACATCTAATTTCTTGCAAGTTATATTTAAATAATTATGTCTCGTGCTAATGAAATAAAGTGTGCTTCAGTACCTTCTTCATAAATGTGAAATAAAATTGACCTATAAAACCAAGCCTGGCTTCCTTCGCTGACCCATTTGCCCCTCCCTCTCTGGTGCTGTCCCTCTTAAATAAATAAATAAATAAATTTTATTTATTTATTTATTTTTGCTCCACCATGCTAACACAGCTTGTGTTTCCCGGGTCCTAGAAAACTTATTCTCTATGCATGCTGCCATCTTCCATGGTGCAAGGACTCCACATATGACATTCATCATCCTAGGGTCCCCTTTCCTCACATCTATGGTCAAACTGCACTTGCTTCCCCTTGAAGGAGTCTTGCTCAACTCCATGTTGAACTCTCAAAATGTAGGGCCCATTTCCCTGCCAGAATATTCCCTGCACAACCAACCTGTTACCCACCTCTGAGCTTGCTGCCCCCTTCTCTACTTCTGTATAATCCTGGTGTCTTGTTCATCTGAACCCTCAGCAAATAGTGGCCGAGGATAGACTTCTTTTTTTACCCTCTTTCTTTTCTCCCCTTTTTTCAGTCAGTGGACAGAGAAACAAACTAGGAAAACTGGCAGACGAGATCAATGTCTCTTTGAATGACTGAATGGAAATCAGTAAACCAGGGAGTTCTATGAATGTTAGTGGGTTGGGGATTTATATGGTAAGCACACCTGACCATAAATAAGAACCAGAAGACCTACATGTTAAATTCAAAAGTAAAGGGCACACTCCAAAGCTGTGCCATTGAGTTAAATGGGGTAATTTATTTAAAGGATCTAGCAAATGTCTCTTGGTAGCTCTGAAATACAGTAATGGATTTTACTGTGCTCCTTATTGTTGCTGCTGCTGTGTTGTTTAGTGATTAGGAAATGAACAAAGCTACCTAATGGAGCAGATGCCACCAGATAATGCTAAGGCAATATCTTTAGCAATGCTATCTTCATTTGCATCAAAACATTCTTGAAATAAATCATGACGCATAACAATGTAACTACATATAATGCATAAAACAATTTAATACACAATGTACTTTGATATAATTCTTATAATGGATTATCATATGTTTGCATGGTGATAGTAGCTTGCTTCTTTATAAGAATAATAGAAATACATATAGTATTACATTTTATTGCATTTTAGATAATATATTTTATTGTTTGTAATAAATGCTCACACCTCCTCGTCTAGTGATATTTAGTTTTTTGACTCTCTGTTACTCTTATGTATGCCATTAATTATTATACACAAAAACCATCATCTATTTCACTTCAAGTTTTGTTTTTGTCCATATTCTTTCATACTAGCCCAGGTCCAGCTGTGCCTTTTAACTATCCTCGAAGGTCACCAGTACTGTTTATAGAAAAATTGAATTTTTTCAGTTAATTTCCCATTAATTAAACTACCTTTGAATTGAATGGGTGCTAAACTAAAATTGGTTTATGAATGATAAGGAAGACAATCACAGAGGGTTTGAATAACTTCCTCAGATATGTCCTGTAAAACAACTAAATTTCTTGGCCATAAGATTATGCAGTGTAGTTATCCTTTCCAAACATCTTGCATTTCTTAAAACACCGTATGTTGATTACATGTCTACTTAGCACAAAATAGTGCCGCTCTATCTTACAGGGTGCCTCTCACCTGTGCCCGATTTCTTATCATTTCATTAATGCAGTTGTTTGTTGCAGGGGTGTTTATGACATTCACATCAGTGACCTCTCAGCCTGATAATCACTCAAGTACATTGTCAGGAAAAAAATCCATGATAAAACAGAAAAGTATCACACCAGTAGCAGCAAGTGTGATACTTCTAACTGAACTAGAGACCAAGACATCTCCTAAACAAAGGGTTGGCCCCAGAGTCAACATAGGTGGAACAAGAGTTGGGCTCCTTGTCCTCCTACAACTGAGATCAAAATTCATTGCTCTGTAAACTCCCCTGAATCCCCTGGTGTTTGAGAAGGCGAGGAGATTTGATTTTGTTCTTACAACAAAAACGCCTAGTAAAGAATTCTTTAGTCTGCGACAATAGCAACACTAAATCCTTTTATCTGAAACCTGAGAGCCTGAGTAGAAACAGAATTTGGAAGACAGTTCCTGAGATAACAAAATAGATTCTTTAAATAGCTTTGCTGATTTTTTCTTTCCTTTCCTTCTCCCTCCCTCCCCCTCTCCCTCCCTCCCNTCTCTCTCTCCCTCCTTCCCCCCTCTCTCTCCCTCCCCCCTCTCCTCTTTCTCTCTCTCTCCTCTCTCACTCCCTCCCCCTCTCCTCTCTCTCTCTCTCTCTCTCTCTCTCTCATTTTCTATATGGGTTCTAAAACATCTACCCCATCCTCCAGATTTTGGACTTCTCTCCACCTTTGGTCTCTCCATCTCAACTGTGAACAGCTTGGTGCACTTCCAGTTACATTGTTGTAGCTGTGCAGGAAGGAGTGGACGATAACATAAAACAAAATAGACCGTGAAGGAAAACAGAACACAGATGTGTGCCCATGGCAAGGGAAACTGACTTGTGTGAAATTGCCGATTATCTGTCTTAGCAAATTAAGCTTGTAAAATGTTCCTGACTAGTGCTTGTTACTCGTGCAGTTTCAAGATGAAGGAATGAATTCTCTGAAGGACTCTCCCATCCCTCTAATTTCTGTGTGTTTGCCCAGGAGAAACAGTAGAGATACTTGGTTGCCCTAATGTGTGGGAAGAGTGTGTTTTCCATGAGTTGAAACATGCAGTATTGTTTTGCTTGTACTTGTCATTTGTTCTCGATATTTATGTGTTTAAGGCAAGGGATGAGAAGCACAGGTGAGAAGCACCCTGTAAGATAGAGCAGCACTACTTTATGCTAAGTAGACAGGTAATCTATTTAATAATCATATTAACACAAAACATATCTCTGGCTACTGAGGGGAAACAGAAACAGAGTTGAGCAAATGTCCCAAAAATCAAATGAGAAATTATTTCTAGACCACAAGCTCATGGGTACTTTTATGGAGGATTTGACATTTGGGCTTGATCGTAAGGCATGGGGTGGTTTCAGTGAGCTGTGTTGGTAAGGACTGCATCCCAGGCGGAGTCTATGAGTGCCAAATTAGAGACCAAAACAGCACCCAGAGGTGATCTGAGGAGAGGAGAGACAGTCTTAACTTAAATGGGAGGATTAGGTTGGAGAGGATAGTGTAACACACACGGGAGAAAATAAAGAGATATCAGATCGCAGAAGTTCATTTTTCTTCCTACTAGGTATATAATGCCAAGTCAGAAAAATAGAAGATTCAGAAGCAAAATCCTATTGAGGTCAGGGACAGGGAAGGTAACTAAGGATTGTAGCATGCTCAGACTCACATTCACTTTGATGGGAACTTATTTATCATAAATATGTAAAATACAGATCATAACTTAATAGTAATGTAACTGATTATGTCAGCATTCTGTTTTGTACATGTAATTAAAACAAACATATTAAGTTATATACATGTAATGTTTTGTGCATCTATGACTTCTCTCCCCCCCATCTGATCTGATCTGCATTGACTGTATCACTGTGACAAAATATTTGAGCTATCAAAAATACCTGAGATAATCAAATTATGTTTATAGCTGAACACTCCACAGACACTTTTTCTTAGCATGCTTGCCATCATTTGAACCACACAGCCCAGCTTTAAAGACTTAAGTGCCTCCTTTAAGACACACATACCTAACTGCTTATAATCCTCTAACTGATCTTCAACATCTTGCTCACCAGTGCAGGCCTGCTCCCCCAGTCTTGCCTAAGCAACTGTCCAAGATGAATTTTGGTGTGTTCTTATGTTCAGCTATGGGCTGCTGATACACACATGCACACACATACACACACACACACACAGGCATTCTGAGTTTAATGAGGAGGAGGTGTTTGTGAAAATGGAAATGCCATCTGAATGGAAGACATTCAAGTCCTTAGAACATAGTGCCCATGGCAATGAGCCCCTCACATTCTCTTCACAATTGCTGTTCACCTCAATTTTCATTTCTCGGCATTGTTCCACGCACACCGCCAAGATATTTTAAAGCCATAGATCATGCCATTAAGGCTACATATCTCTTGGGGTGCAGTGGAGTTTGTAAAGATCTTTTAAATATCGAAGTGCTTCCAAAGATTTCTGATTGAGTTAGTAAGAATAGAGAAATGAATGAGAGAAAATATATCTCCCTTTGGGATCCCTTGGATAAGGAGATCTCCACACACAGGCAGATTCATAATGATGTATATAAATCCCAACATAATTTAATTTGTCTTTCACTTATTCCAAATCCTCTGGGGGAGGATGCAAGGAATGCAACAAAGAAGACATGGTTCGGGTTACAATCTCTCACTACTCCTTCTGCCTCTGCATGCCAAGGAGGAGAAAGGGGGGCACATCCTGTGGGAATATCAGGTCTTCAGAAAGTTGGATCCCTTTTGCATAGGCCAAAAGAAATACTTTATGTTTCTGAGAATGGCAGAGGAGAGGGAATAACTGACCTGTGTGGTCCAGCCTGCGGTTTCAGATTTCACCGAGATCTGTCCCCAGATCAGTGTGTCCTACCACACCATCTCAGCATCTCTCGGACTGTATCAGAAATGACCTGATCAGCAGCCACATACTTGTGGGCTAGCCTTTAAAATTATGTTGGACTGCCTGGTCGAAACTCAATATTTAAGAAGCAAAAGTTCTTCATCATACAAGTAAACCAAACAAAAGAAACAAAAACACCTCACTAGCCCATATAAAGTATGCACTTCAGATTAATTCTGTTCCTTTGTTTTCACAATGGCATTGATGATGAAATTCAGACTACTCTTTTTAGGTTCTTTCTGTCAACCAAAATTCCATCTAAAGCTTAGCACTACTGTTGCATTCAGGAGAGAGGTGGCGGGTAGCCATGTGTGCAATACAGAATCCAGGAGAGAGGTGGCGGGTAGCCATGTGTGCAATACAGAATTTCCTGGGACTCAGAAGTGGTGAGATAGCTTCAAGTTCAGTGTAAGTGTTTCTCAGGCAGAACAGGGAGTGTTCAATTGATCATGGTCACTTCTTTTTCAATTTGTTTGTTCTCTCTTTCCTTAACACACACCCCTGGTGTAAGGCTCTTCTTAAACAAATGGTTCACTTGGATCAGTATTTCCATCTCCAGGGCTGTTATTCGCAAGAATCTTAAGAACCACTGTGACACAAGACTGTTTGTTTAAGCATGAGGGTACATCAAAAGAAATTTACAGAGGAGTTAAGAAACAAGCATTTTTTTTTATTCTTTGGAGGTAGAGTAATGGTAGTCCAGATTAGCTTTGAACTCACTAAGTAGCTAAGTATGACCTTGAACTCTTGATCATTCTGTTTCTGCTTTCAGGGTGAGGGATTTTAGCCATCCTTTACCAAACCCAATTGAGCAATTTATAAGAAAAAAAATACAAGACATGGCTTAGATTCATTGGCTGGGAGCAATAGATGGTATTTACTTGTGGTGCAAAATAATATATTATTCAATACCTATATAAATTGCTAAACAGTATTAAACAATTACATAAATTACTACATAACATATATATATATATATATTAAATAGCTATGAAGTGGTACTTAGGGGATCTGCCAATAAAATTATGAGTCAGTGAATAAATGGACACATTATCTTTTCACTTTTTCAAGAATTAGAACCCAAGTCTAGTTTTTAAATTTTTGTAATTATTTTCTTTACACTACTAAAGCGCTCCTGATCTTTTGTACTGCACACTTCACCCTCAAATTTTGCTTAGATTATGTCCCATGACCAAGTTTATTTCTTTGTGGTTTTAAAGGCATGTTGAAAGGAAAATCCTTCTAATATAGAATTGGAACAGTGAGGCCACTTAGGGTAGAAAAATAAACTTCAAATTAAACACAAGTCTCTCTGTTTTCAGCCAATGTATACTTCTACCCACATGCTCTGATTTCTCTTCAGACAAGAACAGGCTCCCCTGTACATTTTATAGAGATAATGATTTTTGCAGGACTGTGGCTCAACTGGACACATCCACAGCTTGGAGTTCCATGTCTTTTCTTCACTGCTCTAAGAAATGTAGCAAGCAGTGACATATCTCAGATACATCCAATGATGCTGTAACATTTTAACAAAGGCCCACAATTTTCAATAGAATGAATCTAGAAACATTCCACAAGAAACACACATTGAGAACTGTAAAAATCAGACATGGGAATGGTTGTCTTTTGCTCATGGAAGCTGTAGATGTAAGAATGACATTATCATTTTTCATTTCTGAAGTGTCAAACTGGCTTTCAAATTCACTCGAATCGTGATTTAAATACCTACGAGGGCTTTGGGTGTCTCCCTGTAGTAGTTAATAACTCTTGGCTCATTGTGCGCAGAGCACAGACATTCATGGACACTAAATCTATTCTAATCCGAGTTACAGCAAACAACCAAGCAAATGGATATGCCATAGCTCAGTGGAACTTCATCAATTTATATTAGATAAGTCATTGAGATATTAAGGGCTCAAACTTCAGTGTTTTGCATGACATCCAAATATTTTCCCGCAATAGCATTCTCTAGGGAAGAACACACCAACTGGGTAGCCAACACCAAATGCTCATCCCTAAAAAACATGAATAAAGATAACTGGGAAGATTATATTTGGGAATATATATGTATATGTACACATATATACACACAACATTATATATATTATGTATATATATACACACACACAACATTATATATATTATGTGTATATATACAGCATAACAACAAAAAAAGAGGCCATGAATTTGAAAGACAGTAGGAGCAGTATGTAGGCAGGTTGGGAGAGGAAGAAGGGAGAAATGATATAATCTCAAAAATTAAGAAAATATTTCTCTCATATAGTTACTACATATTGGGCTACTGACCACCATCTACAGTTCTGCAGTCCCTCAAATATCTTTTCTTTCAGTTAATTGAGCTCCACCACTTTGAAGATAAAAAAGTCCATGCTAAGAAACCCGTTGAGCAGGTCTCCTTGAACATCTTGCAAGCCAGCTCTTTCCTCCTGCCGTACTTTCATGCTGTTCTCATTAACTCACCCTCTTCTGCTCTCCTTCTTTCTTCTATTTTGATGAATGCTCTGAATCATACTTCCTGAGACATTCTTGGGGATATCTGTGCAGTAAGAAGGATGACAATTGTTTTTGTGACCTTTTATGGGAGACTGGCAGGTTTCTGTGAGACTTTCAGTCACACGACAGAAGTCCCTGGCTTCTGTTTGGCCCGAGTAAAAGTCTCATCATTGTTCTTCCTCCAGAGAGGTAAGCTCTACACATAAATATGTATTGGTTGAATCACAGGCTATAGGAGCACTTAGCCTTATGTGATTTTGATACATGTAAACCTCTAAGGTCTATCTTTATTCTAGTTTAAGAACAGTGGCATCTGCTCTCTGACTTGTTTGTTTATATTTTAAGGGAATAAGAATGCAAGCAGCATGGTAGGTGACTAGCTATTCTTGCTCCTCATCCTTTCCTGTAAGTGCCTGGAGCTGCACAGGAAGTACCTCATTAGTTTAGTTAACTTCAAAAAAATTTAAAAAACAAGGAAATAATACAGTATGCTTTATTAGGAAAGTGTTGAATCCGTGGCAGACTTGGTGATGGTGTAAAGAAACTGATAAACACAAAGCCCTGGGCAACCATGCTAATTGTCCTGGGTGATGATGGTAACATGCTCACGGTGGGGGGCTGATTAATGAGCTGCTAGTGCCTCTTGGAGGAGGTGCAGCATCCATGTAGCTCTGATCTGAGGAAAGCAGAGGAAGAAGAGAGAATAGTACAGTGCAGGCAAGCTGTCCAAAACCTCCCCTGAGCCCAGAACTCAGACCCTGAGGGACATCAGAACTGTCCTTTGCTGTCCTACACAGGTTAAGGGACAGCCAGAGTTGCAACTCATTAGCAAGAAGCAATAGAGGTTCAACCTTCTCAGAGGGGAGATGGGTGATAGGCAGCTGGGGAGAGCATGCTGAATAAATACAAGTGTGTGGAATTTTAAAAGTCTTCCCCTCTTTCCTCTCTGTAGGTGGCTGCCTCTCAAGGTCTGGCAGGCACCCAAGTGCTGAGCATTACTCGGCATTTGAAGATAAAATAAGTGCAAAAGGAATCGGCAAGGCTGCATTTTATGCAGCATCAACATGAAGGAATGCCATGGGCTGAGTTTTGCTCACCCTGTTAGCATGCAGAATAACTTCGAATTACAGAAAGCTGTCTTTCCTCATCCAGGAAAAACAAACAGAACAAAAAAAAAAGCATAACTAATTAAAATCGTCATATCTCAATAAATATGTAAATGAAAAATCCAAGCAAAGAAATTCTATTTATCACAGAATACATAAAGTTGCAAATTGCTGTACAGGCTGGCTTGGAAGAATGGAAAGGAATTGAGCGTTTTAATGGCTTTGCTTGGAGTCTGTGTGATCCATAGGGTGCATCCATAGGGTGATGTTTAAGCAGGAAGATGTGATTTTTTTCAGTTGTAATAGAGAGGAAATGGGAGGAAGTGCAGTAACTGTCTTACTTACCTTTGCCTTGCTCTGATAATGTGCTCTAATGGAAGCAACCTCACAGAAAGGTTTATCATGGCTTATAGTTCTAGAGAATTATAGTCTATCCATGCAGGGAAGACTTGGCAGCGGGAAGGAAATGCTGTGGTGTTGAATGCTGGCTGGTAACATTGCTTCCATACTCAGGAATCAAAGGGCAACCATGGAATGGAGCATGGCTGCTTTAATTTCAGAGTCCATTCCAGGGAACCACTTCTTACTTACAGTAAAACTCCACCTCCTCATGCAGTAGCTCTCAACCTGTGGATCATGGACCCTTTGGAAAGGGGTTGCCTATCAGATATCCTGCTTAGCAGATATTTACATTACTATTTGCTACAGTAACACAATCATAGTTTTGAATTAGCAACAAAATACTTTCATGGTTGGGGGTCGCCACATGAGGACCTGTATTAGAGGGTCGCAGCATTAGGAAGGTGGAAAACCACTGTTTTAAAGATTCATGGCATTACCAAACAGCACCATCAGCGGGGGGCCAAGTGTTCAAAGGCATGACCGAATGAGGGGGGTTGTTTCACATTGAAAATGCAGGGATGACTAACTGTGAGTTCTTGTGCTGTGACATTTGCTTCTGGTTTTTCAATTTATGAAGGAAAATAAGATTGGCATTTTATAGGTTAATCCAATGAGGCTCACAGAAGGCAAATTTTTATTCTAGACATTGTGCTTAGAGGTAAAATTCAAACCCCGTGTTGAGTGACTGATTCCAGGTTTCGATGTTGTTTTTAATTGATACTTTTCTCATGTGTCACAAGACTCCTTAGGATCACCCACAGTAACTTTTGGGTGTGTGCCTAGAAGACATCAAAACAACCGTGTCTTGAAAGAGAAGACTAAAAAACTATTCAGAGATGTCTCTAGGTGGTTTCCACTTCCAGGTATTAAAATACACTCTCTCAAACGAAACTACAGTTAGACTTCTGTATCATATTATTTCCTTCTATTTATTCTCAATTATATTTATTTTTTCCTGTTGAATTCATCATCTTTGAAAAGGGAAAGATAGAGGATACCAGGTAATAGCTGGCACTCAAATATTGCTGAAGATGCTGTAACCCTGGCTTACTGCATGTATTTTGAGCTAAGGGAGTAAAGTTGAAACCTCTAGAGAGATAGTGTCACCCCTGTAATGCTGGTGCCTTTGTTTTAGGAGCTGTTCTCTGTTTTTCGTCTTGTAGAATGTTGCCTTTAGAAGTCTCTGAGCATCAGGATTGTGTTTTGGTTCTTGTATACAAGATTACTATTAGGGTGAGACTGTATATAAAGATGGGGAATTATTAGTAATGAACAAATAGTTAATAAGGTAGGGATAGCCTGGTACCTATTAACTACTTCTCACTACCCTGTCTCTGCACAAAAGGACAGTGAAGTTAGCATCCTTCCAAATAGCAAAATGAATGCTTAGAATTACTTAGTACCACTGCCAGCCATCAGACTGAAGATACGTGACTTTCAAAGATCAGCTAAAGGAAATACTTGAACATATGGGTGGAAAGGGGAGAGTCTTGCAGGAAGAGAGGAGAGGAGAGTTCTCAGGTTTCAAAACAAGATGACTTGAAAGCTTTGCTTTTCACAAGAGAAGATCCAGGAATGTCAAAGATGTTTGTATTGTGTTTTGGTAGATTTGTGTGATTTTTGTTTAGAGGAAATGAAAAGAGTGGATGGCGTAGAATCTGGATGTATACAGGTACTCGGCCCGCTTACTGGGGGATAACTGCTGGCTACAGTCTGTCTTTAATAGCCCTCCCCTTCCTTCCATTTCCTGGTGTTTCCCTTCCTTCCCTTTCCACGTCACGTTATTTCCTTTCTTGTTGTCTCTACATTTCTCTCTTTTTTAGCTCCAGTAGTATATTCATTTTTCTGATTCTATCTTTCAATTTCTGAAATATGAATTTGATTACGTTTGATGTTCTGGTCTTTCTCAAGCTCTTCCATATGCCTACCTGCATCTCCCTAGTAAAAACAAAACGAACCCTCAAGCTGTGTGACAAATTTATTGGGTATACCAAGTTGATTTCACGAAGTAATTAAGTTTAGCATTACATTATAACCAAGGTACATTCCTCAATTTGGAAGGCATAACTTTATGTTTTATGCTCATATCTTTTCTGCCGTCACTGGGCATGTACTTCTCATGTGTACCATTTCCAGATCCAGCCCTGCTGTCTGACATGAAGAAGGCTCAGAGTTGCGTGGATGAGTGGATGGATAAATACAGAGGACTTCACTTTGCTCTGAATCAGGCTGCTTGTATATCTGACGGCTGATGTGTCCCTTTGATCAGCAATTTTATGCCTTTCTGTAGTTAAATTTTTTATTTGTCTTTGAACTATGTATTTTACCATTGATAACTTTTACTATCATATCTAATCTTTTCCAAACACATATTTAAATTCTAATTTTATTTACTTCACACTTGTTCTTTTTTTCTTTCTTTTTTGATATTACTTTTAAAATCAATTATTATTTGTTCATTGGGAATTTTGGATAATTCATTTTGAACATATTCACTCCCTCCCCTGGATCCTCCCTGACCTATTCCCCTTCCCTGTCTACCCAACTTTCTGTCCTCTTTGTTTATTTGTTTGTTTGTTTGCTTTTTAGCCCATCAAGGGAAGTTTATGTGGGCTATATATACTCTTGGATGTGATATCTCCCTTGAGTATGGTAGGCCTACCAGAGGCGATCTTACCTTCCATCTTGCAGCAGCTGTCACTCACCATTCGTTCCTCAGCAGGCTAGAAGAGTGACTAACAACACTGAAGACCTCTGAGAAATGTCATACAGAAGCCTACTACTGTAGAAGCCTCTTACACTCTATACATACACATATAAAAAAATAAGTTAAAATGAAATCAGCCTGTTACAGGATAATGAAGCTTCTTAGATGCCACAGACTGACTAATAAAAAGCCCAGGGCCTGAAGTGGGTCATCTTTCCTTTGGTTGCTTTTTTCCCTTCTTATCTGTTACCGCTTTTTTGTCGTTTGATATATTCTATAACATTTGATGTAAATTTTCCAACTCTGACTTCCTTGTCAACTGACATTTTTTCCCTTGCAATTTCTGTCGTAGTTCTTGTTGCTTCAAATACGACTGTGTCTCCCATAGCTTTGAAGCACTTTCAGCTGCCTTTCTCGAAGTTTTTCTTCCCGTCTTTCATCAGCAGTTAGACTTGGAGTGAATTGTGAACAGATTCTATGAAAATATGAACAGAATACCAAGAATAAGGACTTGCCTAGAAGGTTAAGGGTCCAGAATAGTTTGCATTTTTTTTTCTTGAGACTTAGTATTTCGTCCTGCTTTGAACTTCTGACAAGTTATCTTTAGGTTGTAAGTTGACAGTGAATAGACAATAGTTATGTGTACTTGGAAGATACCAGGTCTTGATTTTCCATTTTGGACTCTTCTTCACATGAAGACATTCTGAATTACTTGTTTCAGGTGCAAAACTCTCCTCACTTTACCTCTCTCTTTTATCCTGTCACATACTTTGATTCAGTGGTAAATTTCAGACTTATAAGTATGCTTGCTATTCCTTCTAGTCCCTGCATCCTTAAAAAGTAGCTTAGAATTCCTATCTAAAAATCTTTATGGTTGATCACAACTGTATACTACTGTGGTGGTTTGAACAGGATTGGCCCCTAATGGTTCATGTGTTTGAGTGCTTTTGGAGTGTGGCATTAGTAGGTGTGGCCTTGTGAAGTATGTGTCACCTTGTTGGAGGAAGTATGCCACTAGGGGTGGGCTTTGGGGTTTTAAATGCTCCAGCCAGGCCCAATATATCTCTCTTCCTTCTGCTTGTAGATATAGTTATAAAAGCTCCTTCTCCAGCACCATGTCTGCCTGCATGCCACCATGCTTCCCACCATGACAGTAATGGACTAAACCTCCAAACTGTAAGCCAGCCACAGTTAAATGTTTTCCTTTATGAGTGTTGCTGTGCTCCTGTTATCTCTTCACAGCAACAGAGCGTTGTCTAAGACAGCTGCTTTCTCTCAGAGTAGCTTAGCATGCTGAATAACTAGGGAAGTGCCGCCGTCATCTCTTCTTATCCACATTTTATATAGTTTAATAGTTCACGGTTTTGAAACTAAGGTACTTCCCTAGTATTTGTTAATGCTATTGAAACAATTCATTTACAGTCCTTTTTATTAGTTTTGGAGTTTATATAAGGAAATTGAAGATATCCATGATTCTCCACAAGCTGAAACCAGAAAGGTTTTGCTCCCACACTCTTCCTATATTGGTGTATGAAGCGGAGCTCTCTGCACCAGACTTTCATGTCTGGCCTCCTAGGACTATGCCAATCTCACAAATTCTTATGGTTGTAGAAATAGTAACTTTGGAATAACTTTGTTCAGAAATTCACTGTTTTTATACACACAAGGCGGTTTGTTACTTTCTGTCAGCTTACATATTTCCTAATTTTATGACTAAAACTGCTGTATATAGTGACTGTGTTACTATCTTTTACAATCTTTTCTTTTTAAATTAATGTTTAAACTAGTTAATGCTCAAATACCCAAACTACACACACACTCACTCACTTGTGTATGTAGACATCTAAATTAGCTTTATTATTCTAAAATGTCCTTTTATTTGCTTTAAAAAACCTGGCATTCAAAATAATAGTTACGATTCTTTTCCTACATTATATATTCTGTGTTTTGAATTATTAAATTTATTTATTTTGTGTGTGAGGAATGTACATGGGGATATCAAAAGGCAATGCGGTTGAGTCAATTCTCTCCTTGCTGCTGGTCCCAAGGATCTGTCAGGGGTTGTCAAACTTGGTAGCAGGAACTTCAACCTGCTAACCTGTCCTATCAGCCCCAAATACTCTGGTGTTATTTGACAAATTTTACCACATTAAGCAGGGGGGAAGCTGCTATTTTTGCTTTGATTCTTGATGTTGAATTTAGCTTGATTGCTATGCTGTTTTACAATTATTGAGTTACATATGGAGGTGGCCATCAGTATTTTGATTGTGTTAAATGTCCAGTTTAATTGTAAAAAATTGACAGCTTCACTGATTGGCTCTTCATCATGATTGATGATTTCTTTCATCATTTTGGGGATAGACTTTAAATCCCTAGATAATTTTCTTCTCTAGCAAAGTATTATTTAATCAAGATTTTCTTTTACCATTCTCCCTTTATTTCACACAAAGATCCTTCTGAAAGAATGCTTGTCACACCCGTACTTACAAGCTTTCTCACATTTTAGCACTTAAAGCAATGATTCTTAAGCAACAGAGTGCTGCTCGGATGGAGCACATTTGGCAACATCGGATGCTATTCTTTGGTTGTTGCTTATTTTTGAGGGTAGCATAGTACGCTGTGCTGTAGCCAACTAAGGAGTAAAGACAAGCACACTTCAGAGCAAAGAGAATCCCAAGGAAAGACCTTGGGCAGAGGCTGAAAGAAGAGCAGACAAACTGTAAACTGCTTTCTCAGGCCACATGTACCTAGAGGCCAGTGTCAATAAGAACATGACATAGAAATAAACAAAACAGATCTACAGATCATAGCAGAGTCTGATATTCATAGGGTCAGAGAGAGAGATAGGAATGGCATGAGTGGATTAGGTTGCTAATCACTGTGTGTGTTGACCTTTATAGGTGACATTAGATTTCTACTGATAGGAATGACAAGGAAGATGATAAGGACATATAGAAGAGAAGGTACAATAATGTCTAAAGGCAGGGAAAAAAGGTCTTTCCTGTTAGAGTATGGAAATATCAATTATGCATTACAATGTAATATGATTCATGATAACGTTTTAATTATGGCAGAATTTTGGTGTTTAGGTGGCAAAGTTGGAAATTGATTTAATTATTGCCTGCACTAAGAAAGCATTGAAATACAGAGGTTTTTTTGGTTTGGCTTTGTTTCAGTTTTTGTCTGCTCTTCCCTGGTGATTTAGGAACTTTATATAACATTTTAATATAGAGTGACTTACCAAAAATCTTACCATACCACTTTATGGTAAATAAAACTGGACCTACTGCATTCAATCAAAATCTGTGTAAAAGTACATTATATTGCATAGGTACTAAGTATATTTAGTCTTTTCTCTTGTAATAATTCCTTGTAAAGCATACTACAACAACAATTTATAAGATATTAACAATAATAAGTAATCATGAGATGATTTAAAGAATATGAAGAGATTTGCGTGGGTTATATGCAAATCCCCTATTTTTTTACTTAAGAGAATTGAAAATCTAGATATTTAGTATTTTCAGGAAATGCTAGTTACATGGAGAAAGCTTGTAATATGATTTTTGTTACCTTAAATATCAGGAAACTGACCTGGAAACTTACAGGTGGTTTTTTTGTGGAACTCAGTACTTTACTTAGTCCTTTGGAGGCTCAAGTCCATTGTGGATGATTCCATCCCTGGACCGGTAGTCCTGTGTTCTATAAGAAAGTAGACTGAGCAAGCCAGTAAGCAGTACCTTTCCATTGTCTCTGCATATGTTCTGACCTCCAGGTAACTGTCCTATTGAGTTCTTGTCCTGGATTCCTTAATGATGGAATACAGTGTGGCAATGTAAATCTAATAAATCTTTTCCTCCCCAATTTGCTTTTTAGTCATGGTGGTTTGTTGTAGGAATAAAATCCCTAACCAAGGCAGATAGAGGCACAAATTCTTTAAGAAAAAAGAAAGAAAGAAAGAAAGAAAGAAAGAAAGAAAGAAAGAAAGAA
>LOEQ01000488.1:189896-205677 GCA_001685075.1 Bramus lutescens | reverse complement strand
AGAAAGAAAGAAAGAAAGAAAGAAAGAAAGAAAGAAAGAAAGAAAAGAAGAAGGGAGGGAGGGGGGGAAGGGAGGAAAGACTCCCCACACCAGTTATAAAGATCACACAAAGATTTGTAGTTATGGGAAATAAAATAGCAACAATGCTCAATAAAATTGCCAAAAATAACTAGTGTGAATATAACTACTTAACTTGATTAACTGTACAAACATCTTCCTTTATATAAAAAAGTGTTTCTAGTGTTTTAGAAAACTGGCAAACCATTTTCAAGAATATCTACACATTTTGACCAGCAATATATTAGAAGTCTAGTTGCGATCCTCTTTGCTATTTTGCATTATGGCTATTTTTAACTTTCGTCTTAATTTTCATTTTATCATAGTCTTTCCCTAATGCTGCTGTTGATGAATATTTCATGCCATACATGCATCTTCTTCATGTCATCTACATATTTCAAAAATACATTTTTATAATTCATTTTGAGAATGCCTTACAAATTCTAAATGTAACTTCCTTATCAGATGTGTACTTTAAAAATATTTTCTCGCACTAAGTAGATTGTGTTATTTCATCTTCCTGACAAGCTCTCTTGCAGAATAAAATTCTGTTTTTGATGAAGTCCAATTCATCTGTTTTTCTCGTCTTATAGATCATGTTTTATGTAATTTCTAAGGGTTCTTTGTCTAGGCCAGTTTCACTTACCTTTACCTAGATATTTATATTCGGAAAGCTTTGTATTTTACATTTGAACCTAATCTCCATTCTGAATGAAATTTGTATAAAATATAAGGTTTATGAACATTTTTATGTTTTGTTAAGAAACATACAGCTGCTTCAAAAAAGGCAATATGCTTTTATTCACTAATTTTTTTAAAATTTTAAAATTTTTGTAAAATTGCAATCAATGGCTTTATTTGTGTGCATCTACATATGGGCTCTCTGCTGTTTAGTGTACTTGGTGTCTACCACTCTTCCAATACTGTACTGTCTTGAGCGCAGCCACTATGTATACCTTGAAATAAAATGATCAATCTGGAGTTATAGCTCAGTAGGTAGAGTATCTGCCAAAACCGCTCAACACCCCAAATCTGCTCCCTCATACCACATAAACCAGGGATGATGGCTATAATCCAAGGCTGTAATTACATACCTGTGATCCCAGTACCCTGAGGGATGGGGTTAAGGCAGAAAGTAAGTTATGGAGTTCCTGTCACCATGCCAACATAATGAGTCCAATGCCACCCTTATATATGACTTCTCATCTAAAAACATTGGTAGAAAGCAATGGTTGAATAGGTATTCCCACTTTTGTCTTGTTTTCAAAATCATTTTTAGCTATTTCATGTTCATTTTCCTTTCTGTATAAACTTTGGAATGTTCTTAATTTTCAGTCTTTACTATGTTGAGTTCCTGAAGCCTTTTCTGCTTGCTCATTATTGTGAACAGCTTTCTTTTCTGTGATCTGCCTCTTAAGCCTGTTGTATGGCATGGAACTCTGTCATGAGTCTGGTACATGCTTTATTAGATTAATACCCACTGCTTCATTTTAATCAATCATAATGAATTATAAGTTTGTTACTGTTTGGAAATTCAGTTGATATTTACATGTCTTCAATTTTTCTTGCCTCATAGAAGTTTGGAGACTTTGATTATCTTTTACACATTCCCAAAAGGACAATATTTTTGTATTTATCTATGCATACACTTTTCATTTTCTCTTACATTGATGGCTAAGACTTCCAGTTGAATATCAATGATAAAATTCTCTTTTTCTTCTTCCTAATCTTGACAAAGAATCAAACTTTAACCATTGTTCTCAGTCTTACCTGATTTTACAGGTACTCTTTTTTAACATAAGGGACTATCGGTATTTTTAAGTGTGTTTTTTTAACATTAATGAATATAGGACTTAGTCAATTGTTTTCTGAATACATGTATATGATCATGCAATTCTTACACACTATCCTATTAATATAGTGGATTACATTTATTGATTTTTAAATATGGGACAGGCTTGACTCTCAAGATTTAACTTCATATGGTCAGATTTATAATTATCCTATGTAATACTGAATCCAACTTGCTATCTATTTCAATAATAACATATTTTTATTTATGAGGAATAGAGCATTGAAATTGTCTTTTTGTTTACAATGTCTAGTTTGGGTATCAGTATAACACTAGATTTATAAAATGAATAGAAAATATTCCCTCTTATTTTCTAGACAGAATTAAAGAGAACTGTTTTTTCATATTTCTCTATTGAAAATATCTGAGCCTAACATTTCTTCATGAAGACATTTGGAATTATGACTCTAGTTTTCTGAATAGTTCCAGAGACAGTCAGATGATCCATTTTACATAAGAAACCCGTGGTTGTTTTAATTTTCATTGTTTGAGAGACTGATCCATATCATTTCTTGGGTGCTAAGTTCACATATGTAAAGATCTTGCTGCTTTATTGTTTTTTAAATATCTCCTTATCCCTTAGATGGTCTTGGTTTATTTCTGATACTTTCTTATTTAATGATTTTATATTACAATAGTATTATATATTTTTCCAAACGGCCATCTTTATTTCATTGTTTTTGTATCTTCAGTTTGCTTGCCTTCCATCAACTCTTGCTCTTATTTTAGTTTTTTCTTCTACTTGCTTTACATCTCTTTATCTTTTATGTCTTTTTACTTGCCATAACTCATCTATTATACTTTTGAAATTGAACTTTTTGTTGTGGTTGCTATGTGAGTTTTTTTTTATTATTATTTTCACTTTCTAACCTAGACTTGCCTAGAACTCATGGCAATCTTCCTACCTCAGTCTCCCAAGTACTGGGATTAAGAGAATGAGATATTACAATGTGCTGGATTTAAGCATTCACTGCTATAAATTTTTCTTTTGATAGGAATTGGTAATCTGTGTCCAACCAATTTTTATTTATGTTAATTTTACATGCTTTGTAATATACTATTTTCTTGCCCTTGAGACATCTCCTTTGACCTTGTTTAGCCATCTAATTGTTAATGAAGAATGTTCAACTGCTATTGCTTGCCTTTGAAGTCTATATCACGGCATTATAAACTATGTGTTGATGTAAAATGGTTACTCTAGTCAAATCAGTCATGCACATTGTTTATTTTTTTAGTGTGTATGTGCATGTATGTACATATGACTGTGTATGTGTGTTGTGTGATGAGGGGCACCAAGAATTTGCTTGTTTAAGAAAGTTCACCCCACCATTTAATTTTATCAGCTTTAGTCTTCAGTGTGTACATTTGCTTTGTAGGTGTATTTTTCCTTCAATAACTGCTACTTTACACTGTTTATCTTGTATCTAGCACTCTACAGGGAACTGTGTTTTACATCATTAATAATCAGTGTTATATTAATTATATCATGAATATCTATAAAACTTTAGAAGTCAGAGTTTTGCAAAAAGCAATTTTAAGAAAATAGCTATTTAGAATTATTTGTAATAAGGACTTTTCAAACTATCCCTCACATACATGTTCAATTTGGCAACTTTTTGCCTCTGCTGTGTTCTTTTGCACATTTTAGATATTTTGTATAGTAGATATGAATTTGGTGGGGCATAAGCTATCTTTTAATTTCAATTAAATTGCAGCAAGCTCTGGTTTCAAACAAATTTAATAACTATCTGAGATTACCATTTAGAGGGGAATTTTTCAGTAAGAGAAAAGGTTATCCAAGGGGTCTCTTAGCAGCAGTTATGATGAATGTGTTAATAGAAATGTCTCATTTTCTAGGATGTTGAGAGCATGGAAGATTATAAATATAAGGAGTTGATTGTATGAGTAAAATATTGGAGAGGCATCAAGTCTGATGTATGTATCTCAACAGGATCAATTTATCAGCTACACTGTAGTGGGAGGCTCCGAGTTTGTGATTGACTGGAGCTGTCTCTTCCTGGAGGACAAAGCTTTTGCAGAGTAAACTGATCATGTTTACTCCTGGAAACTGAACCCCATTTGAAAGTCCTCTCCACTATCCCACTGATATTCAAGTTCCATTAAGGAGCTCAATGGAGAGCTGCAGCAAGGTCCTAAATTTGGAAATGAGGCACATTTTAGAGAGATTACTAGCAGCATGCATTTGTCTGCAATAATTATTGCAGGAACCTGGGTGGGAAGCACATATTTAAATGCATAATTTTCTTCTGTACTGTGTTTTGGTGTCTTCCGAATATCCACATCAGAGAAGTGGTGTTAAATTTTGTTGACTGACATTATTTCACAGGGCATTCTGCTAGCCAGAGTCTACATGTTTCTTCACTAGAATTCACCCCATCTCCTGTGATCTCTCGTTGAGATTAGGGTTTTCTCCAAAGTCCCACAGCCAGGATTTGAAATCAGGCTCTTTATGCTTTATGGCACTACCACCACAGTACCTAGGGTGACAGCAGAAAAATTTCAGACACTCAAGATTCTCGATGAACAGAAACTACCTTAGAGCCAGGTAGCTTTTCCTTGCCTTTATTCAATGGCTTTATCACCGACAATTCAGTCTGTAAAATATAATGGCCACTTAATGCAACGGGACTGTGCAAACAAGGCTTATATTTCTTTCCCATTTTCTCCATTTGTTTCTTACCAGACCTTCAGTTTAGGCAACAGAGCATGTGGAGAGCACTGGGGAGCTCAGATCAGTCAGTAAACAATTAAGAACCTGGCCTGATTCATTTCCTGAGCTAACGTGAAAGCATGCTACTGATTACCCATTTCCATTGTTTATGGAGAGGCAGGTGGATAAACAGTGCTGCCTGATTTATGAAGTGCTTGCCTTCTATAAATCACGAAGTAGAAACCCAGCATGCTGCTAATCCTAATTGGTTAAATCCTAAGTAGAGAGTGATTGGAAAGTCTTCAGGTAGCTCATGCAAATGAGGGAGACATATAGCTCCTTGGGAGGAAATTCCCTCAGTTCACAGTATGCAGTAAAGTCTTGGGTCCATTGTGGCTGCTCCCTCTTGTCCCTTGCTACTCAGCCCCTGGGGATCACCCAATTGTTGATAAATTAGAAAAAGGGGTTAATAATGCAGAAGTATCAGCATAGGTGAAACAGAATGCTGTTTCCTTGCTTGCTCATTTATTAATTTATGTCTGGATTAATTTCTGTTTTTCCAATAAACCATTCATCACGATGAAGGTAAGCTGGGTGAGACCCACAGTGCAATTTGGTAGTAGGAGTACCGTTAAGTCTTGGAGTTATCTGTACTTTGATTCAATCCTACTCTATTTGGGTGGGGACAGAATGGCATCTCATACATTCAATGACAGCCTGCTGAGTGTGACCACATAAAGCTTAACCTGTCTTGAAAGTTCTATATATACCAGGCTGTCTACATCATCTGGATAAAAATATGCTGACTGACAGCAAAGTGCAGTTTAGTTGGCAGAGGAAGAAAGGAATCCTAAAGACTTTGAATGGCATCCTGATTACTCTCAAAAGGAGGAATTACAGAGGGAGAGGTGTGACTGAAAAACTTAAGGGAGGAATGAGACTTGAACTCATAGCAGCTGGGGCGGTCTGCACATAACCTGTAAAGATCAAGCCAGTTAAAATTCCAGTGTGGATAAGGTGGGAACTCATGTGCCCCGACCCTTGTTAAAGAACTACTGGAGTTGATGGCTACTGGAGGAGGAAGAGTTGCATTTTTTATGAGTGTGGTCTCTCTTAGGTTTCCCATGGTCCAGTGGAGAGTCCCACATCCACGCACAGACAGACAACACTACTTGATCTTATTGGGTTATTTAGAAAAGGAGCATATGAAGAGTTGGATGGAGTGTAGTAGGGAGTCTGGGAGCAATTGAAGATGTCAGTGAGAAATTCTCAAAGAATAAATTACAATACTCAGAAAGGGGGATTGGCTACCGGCCTCTTCCATACTCCAAGTTTTCTTTTTCTGCCTAACTTACCTTTTCCTTCCTCCTCCACTCTCTGCCACCCTGTGCCTATTTCCCTTCCCCTGTGTGCTTTTCCTTCCTCTCCTCCCTCATTCTTCTCTTTGCTTGGAGGAGATGAACCACAGCAGCAGCAACAGCAGATCCTCTGAGGTTGATGATGAGCCATCCTGCCTGGAAGAAATCGACTACACTGCAGATAGCAGCTCAGACCCAGAACACAGCTTCGTTGAGCTGGACCGGCAGATCCAGGAGTGTGCCTTTAACAAGGATGAAGAAGAGGAAAAAGAGGAAGGGACAGGATGGAAAAGAAGATCTGTTCCCCAGTCCTAAGGTTCAATACCAGCTCTGTGTCTCCAGCCACTGGACTAATGGCCATCACATGGCTTCTTTACTATTACATATAGTGCCTAAGTTAATAGAAAAGCTAGTTTGTGTGGGTTTAGCCATCATTTTTGTTGTTGTTGTTCTAGCTTTACTATGAATAGAATCTGGATATGTCATAGATTTTATATATACAGCATGCTATAATTTCACTTATATTTGGACTTGGGTGGTGGTTTCAGAATTGCCTTGGATCCTCTTTAGACTGATTTCAGCTCTCCACCAGACCTGGGCCTGACACAGTAGGAGACTATAACCAGAGAAGAGGGTTTCCTTTCTGGGTTCTCAGGAAGAGTTCTAAGCAATTAATTTATTCCAAATAGGAATAGTTTCTCAATACTATAACATCTGAGCTTGCAGCACAGACATGAATCCTACTTAGACCCTGAAAGACTTGGCAGTTCCTCAGGTCCTGGGAGACAAACATAAATGCATTGGAGACCAAGTCACAGCAAGTGTCACCTTTGATATTCTCTAACAATGTACATTTTACAGAGGATGGCGAGGCCAGAAGCTGGGCTCTGCATTAAGCAACATGATCACTGCTCTTCACAGATTATACATTTGTACCCCTTAAGCTGCTTAAACATGATGGAGATAGAAGATGTGCTGGGAAATCCATACATTATGGAATCAGACAGACAGATGTGGTTCATATTTTACATCTGGCAGTGCCTTGTTCTGAAAACTTAAGCAAGTGATTAACCTTCCCTAAACTTCAGGGTTTTTCATATGGGCCATGGGAATGGACATATTTATATCACAGTTATGGTAAAAATGAAATGAGATCATATATGAAAGTGTGCAACTTGGCACCTGCTTCATGCTAACACTAGCCAACAGCACATTTTTCACCCAGAACAGAGAATACTATGTAAGTATTTGCAAAGTTATGAGCAAACAATCTCTGGGGTCTGGAGTCATATGATTGTAATGTATACCTTCCTGGAAGAGATCTGCAAAGGAAGCCACAGATGAGAAGAGCAGAGGAGTTGGGGAAGCTTAGCATAGGGGTACAAGGAAGAGGAACTTTCAGCACACAGAGGAAAATAGCTTTGAGACTGAGCTGTGTAGTAGGAAGCAGGCCACTTGTTGGTTCCTGGCCACATATCTCTGAAATAATCACACAGAAACTATATTAATTAAGTCACTGCTTGGCCCATTAGCTCTAGCTTCTTATTGGCTAACCCTTACATATTAATTTAACCCATTTCTATTAATCTGTGTATCACCACGTGGCTGTGGCTTACTGGCTAAAGTTCCAGCGACTGTCTCCTGAGGGGGCTACATGGAATCTTTCTGACCCTGCCTCCTTTCTCCCAGTATTCATTTTAGTTTACCCCACCTAGTTCTGTTCTTTTGCCTCATCACAGGCCAAGACAGTTTCTTTATTCATTAACCAATACAATCAACAACACATAAACAGAAAGACCTCCCACACCAGAGCTGTGAGATGAACAGGGCCCTTGAGAGAAAGCCCTAGAAACCCTGGGATGCAGATAAGAAAGGAAGAGAAGATGGTGTAAGTGACATTTACCGCACATGTGCCATTCATATTTTTTTAGGATTGGATCTGGCTATGGAAAAGGAAAAGGACAAAACAGTGGAAGATTTCATAGCTGCTTTTCTTTCATATGGAATTCCATGTGTGACGATTACTTGGAGCTGCTGCTATAGATACTTGATATCAATGACCCAGAGTCTGCTACTTCTTCAGATTTCTAACTCTGGAAGGTGAAGCTTCACCTCTTAGTCTAGGATGGCTATAGAATCATCAGCCTTTGCATCTGCATCCTACATGTCAGCCATCTACCCTTCAAAAATTTACACATAACATTTCTGCTTAATTTCAGCCAGAGAGCACACAGGTGACTAGGAGGGACTGTCTGTCTGAGACAATTCCTGACATTTAAATTTTTGTTTGTTTGTTTATTTTTCAAGACAGGATTTCTCTGTGTAACAGTTCTTGCTGTCCTGAAACTCTCTCTGTAGACCAGGCTGGCCTTGAACCCACAGAGATACACCTGCCTCTGCCTCCCAAGTACTAGGATTAAAGGTATGCATCACCACTACCTGACTGACATTTGAATTTTTAATACAAAAGAAATGGACAATACTGCATATTTGATGTTAACTGCCAAAGATGCATTTCATAATCTGTTCAGCAACTCTGGGTAGTTTTGGAATCATTTAAATAACAGAGAAAAGTCAGAGAAAGCCACAGAGCACGATTCTGCCACAATTTAGCGCTAACATGTAGAAGAAAGGCATGCCCATTGCAAATTAAAGAATTCACAACATTGGTAGTCTTTCCCTTTTACACTTACTATACTTTTATTTCAAATTCGTGCTGCATCTCCGGAAAGCCAGCCTTTCAATGAAGAAGAGCAGTGTTCTATAATATGCATATGAAGTTTATGGGAGGAAAAACCAGAAAGACCATTCAAATTCCAGGCTCACAGCATCTGTTACCATCTCTTGTATTCATCTTCCTACCTTCCCACTCTCAAAGAGGAGATCAAAGAAATTGACCCTGGATTTCCATTGGCGTGAGAAGTGAAAGACAGAATCCTGTCGAAATATAAACACCAGAAAGGGCAGGGAAAAGAGTGACTTCTATCAAAAACTAGCATGCCAGTCTCAATTAGTTCAGGGTTTAGTTTCTCATCATCTAATTCAACTCTGAATGACCAGGGCAAGGTGAGCTTCTAAAGGGAGAATTTAGAAAACCTTCTGGACATGGACCACTCATTGATCTATCTGTGCAAAGGAGGCATGGGAAGCATCTATTATATGCTGGACACTCCACTGAGTTCTGGGAATACAGGTGAAAGATTGTGTCTTCGAGTTCAAAACTCATTTGGGATGTATGAACAATAAACACTTTATTTTATTGTGTTATGGACAATGGTGAAATTGTGTTATGGATAAGGTGAAAAATATTGCCTCTAATACAGGTATTTGTATTGGTAAGATTCTATTGAAAGAAGATAATTAGTGTAACTATTGAAAGATACTCATGAATTCTTAGAGAATTTAAAAAAAGGCATGCTAAGAAATGAGAAGTATGTGTTCAAAGTCCTAAGATGAGGTTAGATTTGATATAAAATGATCACCATGACTAAGTTAAAGGTTTTATTTGTAGATGGGGAAAGGAGGAACATGTGAAAAGATGAAATTGAGAAAGAAGATGATAATCAGACTGGGCAATATTTGACATGAGTTCATGAAGAGGTGGTTGAGTCTGTTGGATTGCCCACTGTGTATGAATCAGTGCCACTGCCCATATGTTCATGAATACTCTGTGGGCATCCTCTTTCTTTGGCTGTTCACTGGTTTGAGAATGATACCTAATTGTGACAAAATGCTTATAGGGCAGAACACATGCAGTGAGTAAACAGGGTGAATGTAGTTTGAGACTGTTGAATATTGGAAACCTAAGAGACCTTAGTTGGAGGGAGTTTCTTTAAATAAGAGGTACAGCTAGGAATTGAAGTTCACTATCACCCCTGTGCGCGCGCGCACACCCACACACACACACACACACACACGCACACACATTCACACGTGTATGTGTATGTGTGTGCTCTATTTCTTGACTCATGAAGTTCTTCAGATTCCTCTTGGAGGGTGTAAACCCTTCCATGGGATTCTTTTGCTAATGTGACTCCCATGACATGATGTGACTTGAAAAGATGACTTGATTAGCAAATTGCTTGCTGCACAAGCTTGAGAATCTGAGTTTTGGATCCCCAACATCCAAGTGAAAAGCTGGCTGCTAAGGTACACACCCGGAATCCCATGATGGGGAGAGGCAGAGACTGTCTGATATCTGGAGTTTATGGGCTGTCTGTCTAGCCACTCAGTGACATCCATGCTCAGAGAGAGATATTGTCTACATTAATAAAGTGTAGAGCTATTGAGGAAGACATGTAATCTGTGGACATCTGGTCTCCCACATGTGTTCCCATGCATGTACACATGAAAACAAAACCAAAAAATATCTACATGAACATTCATAATCATATGCCATACCACAAATCAAAATAAAACCCCCTTGAAATTTACCTTTGGCTCTATAAAATCCTTTTTGATCCAAATTATGATTTCTCTTCTGTATCCCTATCTACACACAAACATGCAACATACAAGCATACACATATAAAATGTTACCTATCTATATTATGATATCAAGATAGATATATATTATATCAATATCTGTATATCTTTTACGATACAGTGGCACCTACAATGTGATTTAGGTATCTTTTATGAACATACTCCATGCACCACTGAGCAGTGGACTCTAAAATACAAGGTCCTGCTACCGCTTTGCATCTTTCCTTGTGCACGGAATGCTTCCCTACACGTTGAAGGATTCAAAACTGTTATTACCTGTCCCAGGCTCAACTTCTAACTGAGATATCCAACATTCTAATAAAATCCCATATGTTTTCCTTAAATCCTCCCACTGGCCATCTCAAATCATAATTTTTGTTACAGAAAGGACACTCGATTGTGCAAAGAGGGCATCTATCAGGAGCACAGTCTGCCTTTCAGACTGGTGGTTGCCCTGAGGCCTGGTTCTTCCACAGGAGAGCCTAAGAATGGGATGATGGCCTTGTTCTTTGTGCATGATGTTAATGTTCAGATAGCATATTGAAGATAAAGGGATAGAATCTCCCTGCCCCCAGTGACTGCATCATCCATCCAAGTGCTACAGATACCACATTCACTTTGTTGTGAACTGTCCATGTATGTGGCGCCAACCTAGTTGCCTGGCCACTGACAATCCCATTGATGATAATTAGCATCCCACAGTTTCATCCATTGCCTCCCATTTCTTCTGAGCTGCCAGAGAAAGGATTATGAGTCACCACATCCATTTGAAAACAGTCTGATCTCTGAATTATGAGATTGTATTGAGGGTTTCCAGCACATGTAAGGAAGCAATACACCCCAAAGGGAGGTGAAATCCTCCTGCCCAGCTTCCCATTTGTCAGCCTGGAAAACTTAACCGTGGAATGGATTTCATATTCCGAGAGGAGCCTGTTCCTACTGCCAAGAGCAGAGGCTTCCAGGAAAGCCTGACATAAGTCATCCTTGTTAGGGACTCGGCACAGTGACCCACAGGGTTGATGTGAACATTTGGATGCACATTAGAGTGATGGATTTACTTTGTCCTGCTGGTACATCTCACCCAGGGCCCACCAAAGGCTCCAACCTTGGAAAGACACACAGCCAGTAGCTGGTACTCAGCATGAGAGCTTTTTGGGCAACGATAATTCATCAGGCCGGGAACCTGCTGTTGTCTGCCTAACAGATGTCTCCTTTTGTTTGTGTTACGGTTTGGCTCTTTGGAAGCCCAATGGAGTCTTAATAACAAAGTGTTGTTTAGAAAAAATTTGCATGGTAGAGGGAGATTTTGAGATGAAATGTATTTCAGTGCCTAACTGCACTGATGTAGATATGTAACATGGAGGACCTGCTTTTGGGGTTTCTGTACCGCCTGGTACCCCACAGCCAGCAAGCCCCAAAGAAAATCACACAGAGATGTCTCTAAGTTATGAAGCTGATTGGACCATTAGTTCAGGCTAGTTATTAGCTCTTGTAGCTTATATTAACCCATTATTTTGATCTATGTTTGCCATACGGCTTGGTACCTTTTTCAGCTGGCAGGTCACATCCTGCTTCCTCAGTGATCCATGTAGGACTGGGAGGAGCTTCCTCCTTCCCAGAATTCTCCTGTTCTCATTGCATCACCTCTACTTCCTGTCTGGTTTTCCTGCCTATACTTCCTGCCTGGCCAATCAGCGTTTATTTAATACATGATTGACAGATTACAGGCAATTCTCCCGCACCATATATAAGCTTTAAAAACTGTTACTTTCTTATCACAATGAACATGGCATTAAACTTGAACTCACTGTATTATAGGGGAAAAAGATTGGGTGGGAGTGAGGGGAAAGAGAGGGAGACAGAGAGAGAGAGAGAGAGAGAGAGAGAGAGAGANCCTGTCTGGTTTTCCTGCCTATACTTCCTGCCTGGCCAATCAGCGTTTATTTAATACATGATTGACAGATTACAGGCAATTCTCCCGCACCATATATAAGCTTTAAAAACTGTTACTTTCTTATCACAATGAACATGGCATTAAACTTGAACTCACTGTATTATAGGGGAAAAAGATTGGGTGGGAGTGAGGGGAAAGAGAGGGAGACAGAGAGAGAGAGAGAGAGAGAGAGAGAGAGAGAGGGTTGATTTGGAGACGAAATAGAGATAGACTCCTTTGATTGAAAGCAGGGTTCCTTGATGATCAACACATAGCATAAGCCAATCTCTATTTGTGTGTATCTTTTGGGTCTGCTTGGTCACAAAACAAAATGGCTTCTGTTCTTGGGAAGAGGGCACACAATGAATATACTGACCACACTTGAGTCTCATGACACGCGGCTGAGGAAAACCCACTATTCTCAGTCAGAAGAATCTTTTATGGTCTCTAGGATTCTTGGTGAGTTAAAATGGCTTAAAGTATACCCCTGACAAAGAGCTAAACTCAAATCATGCTTCTTTGGAAGCATCTGGTTGAGGTACTGAGTGTGGCCTTGGTCTCTCGGTGTAAGGTAAAACAGTGCAGTAAGTTCAGTTCTGAGTCAGGTGTGGAAGGAAGAAGGAAATCCTAATAGTCCTGTGTCTAAATCCAGGGTATGGAAGCTAAAATCACAAGCTTTCCTGGATAGACTACCAAGTACCCCCCCCCAACTTCTGACTTAGAAGGCCTTTATCATGGAAGGATGTGGAGGAGGAGCCCCTGTTGTGGTTGGCAAAGGGACCTCCATTTTCAAACAGAAAAGTCTCTCCTTATAGGGGAAATCTTAGTAAAGGAGGGAGTTGAAATTTGTTTAAGAGAAGTCAAGAGCTCTCCATTTAGGGGTTCTCCACATCACCAGAGGAGGTGAACACACTTGGGACCCCAAAGATGAGTGACTATGACCACTGTCAATAGCCAGCTAAGACCAAGGTGTGTTATACCTGTCTTATCCTGGCAGCCCTCTTGTGGTGGTCATGGTATAGGTGAGAATGTCAGGGGACAAAGAAGGCAAGACCTTGTTTAATATTATCCAGGAAGTGAGAAATACATAAAGGCTGACTCCTCAATGATCACTCAAAGCTACTTAAGCCTGGAAACAGTTCCCTTGCTTTAAGAAAAGGTGCTCTCATGTAGTCTTCTGGTGTTGCAGGGCAGGGCTGGCCACTTGGAGGGTGTTCAGGTGCTTTGAGTTGGGCGAAGGAGTGGGTTTTGGTGGGACAGCATCCAGGGGGTGGCAAGGGTGAGGGCACAGCCTAGAGGCAGGTCTCTGACTTGCTTGTGTGGGTGGGGGTGAGGGCAATGGGACTAGGACTTATCCCCTTGGGTGCATGAACTGGCTCTTTGGAGCCTATTCCTTATATCAGGATACCTTGCTCAGCCACTATGCAGCAGGGAGGGGCTTGGTACTGACTCAGGTTCGTATGCCAGACTTGTTGACTCTCCAAGGGAGGCCTTACCCCTCTGAGGAGTAGATGGGTGGTGTGGGAGAATGGTCTGTATTCTTTCAATTATATTTTAAATAAACACTGTTTGGCCAGTAGCCAGGCAGGAAGTGTCGACGGGACAACCAGATAGGAAGAAGAGACAGGTCAAGGAGAACAGGAGAATTCTGGGAAGAGGGAAGCTCCCTCTGCAGTCCTGTCCCAACTACAGAAGAAGGAAGATGTGATTCTCCCACGTAAAAAGGTACCTAGTCATGTGGCTAACATAGATAAGAATAATGGGTAAGTTATAAGAGTTAATAAGAAGCCTGAGCCAGTGGGCCAATCAGTTTGTCATTAATATAGACCTCTGTGTGATTTCTTTGGGGCTAAATGACTGTGGGACCTGGTGGGAGGACAGAAACCAGGCAGGACAGGAACCCCATCAACAGAGGTTAGGTGGGGGTAGGGAAAAGTGTGGAGGGGGAATTGTGTTCTCATTGTAGCATTTCTAACACCAACTTACGCAACTATTTCCTCCCTCCTGTTATCTCCTTTGTAGTTCTGGTCTCTGGGCAACCAGGTTGAATTTAGAATGAGACATACCTTTTCTTTCCATTAGTGACCTCTTATGATCTTGTGCAAAGAGAATCATCCTTGATTCCCCATTGGGACCCTTCCTGATCCAATCAGTTTGTAAGTTTCTGGATTTTGTCTCTGAAGATCAGCTCCATGCCCCATAGGCTTAAATGGACCTTCCTCCAGGAAGTCTCTTTTGTTTTCTAAATTTCCATAATGTCTTGAAGACATCTGCATAATGCTGCCGTGAACTCTTCCTTCCTCACGACAGACTATTTTTTTTGTGGGGGGGGGAGAAAAGATTTGTTCACTAACTCCATTTTGTAGACCTAGCACCAGTGGCTGAGATGTGATGGGTTTACTCTAAATATGCATTAAAGGATGGAGATGTTAATTTCCATTGCCAATGCCTCCCGAGAATGACCTGTTGCCTCAGTAACCTATTAAACATGGTTAGCCAAACTGTAGAAAAGTAGGACATACATGTGTCCAGCACTCAGAACTGTAAAGAAGCATCCAGAAAGGAGGAGAAAATGCCCCATCATAGCCTGTAATTTTCAGAAAGAGGCTTGTCTCTTTTCCTCTCGATGGCCTGTAGAGGTCAGAAAAGGGCCTTGTTTTCCAATCACTGACTCTCCTTGTCCCCATTAGAATTCGCCTGGGTATGTATAATTAAGCCAGCCGAGGCTCCACACATAGGAATGGAAACGCATTGCCTTTAATAAAACAGAGTGTAAAACAAGTTTAGATTGACTCCAGCCTTGTTTATTCTTGCATACTTGTAATACTGGTCGGTATATTCCCAGTCAAAGAGACCATTGTCCTGGGAACTGAAGCATGTCTCTTCATTGCTTCTGCAGCCAGTCCTAGCAGGCAAGCCGCACCAGCTTAGTGCTCCTGACTCACTGCAAATAAAAATTAACAGGAAAAAAAAGTTCTGCTTCTTAAGGGGGAAAAAGGGCATTTACAAAGAGAAATGAATGTGGGCATGAATGATGGGGACAGCACTCCCATGGTTGCTCTTGTCATTTTGTTTGATTTTTTTCATATATATATATATTTATATTTATATTCAAAATGGAGCAGACAGACATTGTGATGAAATTAAGCAAATGAAGGTGGTGTTCTTTGAGGGAACTTAGGAAGCCAAGATGTCATTACATCATTACATAGCTTTTTTCCTGGGGTTTACAAAGAACATTTCATAGGAAGTTCAAAAGACAAGGTTTAGCATAATGTTGACGTGTGACTATGCAGATGAACTTTCATTTCTCTGGATCTCAGTTTCTACTTTGAAAACTGAGGACATGGATTGGCCGACACCTAAGGCCACTGATGTTTCTACCATTCCCAAGCCCTGCATCCGATGCCCTGGGGAGAATGCCA
>LOEQ01000488.1:171582-182418 GCA_001685075.1 Bramus lutescens | reverse complement strand
TCTTGAAGTAATTGGTGCTGCCAGGAGCATATGTGTCTCACTGTCATGAAAAGTTCTAAATTCTTAAAGCTTTTTTAAATGCCATATTCTGTAGTCTTTGAAAGGTTTGAATAATATCTATCTAACTAAAATATATCTCTCTATATCTAGAAAACCTAACTAACATAACTGCAAGCTTAGCTATTATAGATAAGAAATATGTTAAGAGATAATCATTTATAGTTAGATTTTTAAATAAGCTGCACACACAATAACTGAATCAAGAGCAGAAATACACATATAACAAAATTGACCTTAAATTTTTATCAATAAACCAAGATCCATGTCAATGCAAACCTCTATAGTATATCCCCTTTAAATGTAAATGAACATTTATAGACAATGTTTGAGAATATGGGCATCATTGTTTCCACACTGCTTCCTGATCTTTATTGAGCAAAGTGATTTTTTTAAGGGATGTTCAAGGTGACCTTTCAGGTGCTCTTGGTCCATCAAACCATAGTAGTCTGGAAGCAATCCACAGGTTTTCATCTTCTGTGGAAACAGGAGAGGAATCTCTTTTTCAAAGCAACATATTCTTAGACCCATATTTACCTTTAAAATATATGTGTTGGCTTAGCTTAGCAGCCCATACAATGAAATGCCTCTCTGTACTTAGCTCCTTCACAGTCAAAAAATTCAAAGAAAACACAATAATATACATAATCCAGACTCTCTGTGAATTTTCCATCTGTATGTGGCTTATTTTCTTTACTCCTTTTAATCTATGACTGTCTGTACTCTGTCTCTTTAAAAATTTGTTTTACTTTTTTATAAACCATTTATTTCCTTTTATGACTTCTCTATTTCTTCTCTCTCTGAAGCCTACATACATTTATCCATTTAGAGGTCTTTTACATCTGAATCTGTCCTATTGTGTATCTGTAATTCTATTCTTTAATGTCCAGGAGCATTTCTTAAAAAAAGCTAAGTGCTTTTTAAAAACTTAAGCTGCAACATTGCTACGGGAATACGGCACTGCCTGCTTGCCCACCCAACCCAGTACGGTGGAGCAGCTTCCTGCCTCCTTCTCGGTACGTGTTACGGGGTAGAGATCCGTGTGTCGACCAGGTACTTGCCACAGGCAAGCCATAGCATGTTGCTTACAATCCCCATTCAAATGCTCAGTCTCCTGGAAGAGTCAGAGGTAGCATTAGCAGCATGGCCCAGAAAGCTAGCATTATAAAATGGCTGTGTTTTTTTGCTACTACTGAATCAAGACAACCTCTCTTAAGGGAGCCTCAGTGTGCTGCCAGCCAACAAGCAAAGCCCATTTGGGGATAAAAAAAAGTGGTTAAACTTTGTTTGTTAGTGTCTAGAATTGCTTTTCAAGCCCTCTCAGGTTTTATGTGGATTTAGTCCACCACATTGGCACCAATGTGTAGGAGGAGAACTACTTGTTTGTCCCAGCCAATTAGCCCCAAAATAATCACACAGAAACTGTATTAATTAAATCACTGCTTGCTTGGCCCATTAGGTCTGGCTTCTTATTGGCTAACTCTTAATATTAATTTAACCCATTTCTATTAATCTGTGTATTGCCACGTGGTTGTGGCTTACCAGCTAAATTTCTGATGTCTGTTCAGTTGGGCTACATGGCTTCTCTCTGATTCTGCCTTTCTTCCTCCTAGTGTTCAACTTATTTTTCCCCACCTAGCTAAATTCTGCCCTGCTGTAGATCCAAAGCAGATTCTTTATTCATTAATGGTAATAACAGCATACAAAGGGAAATCCCACATCAAATATTGATGATGCTGGTCCAAGGTTGACCCTTTGAGAACTATTGCCCAATTTAGCCTGGTGTAATTATACAACATAAAACAATCCATTTCCCTCAAGAAAACACATTTTAACACCATTGCATAGAACACCAATCCTACGTTTTTCTTTCTTCTTCTATTTGACTGTTCTTCCTTCTGCCTCAAAGAATGTAGAAAACTTCTCTGTATTATACAACACCTGTAAGGTTTTATAGGCTAAGTAGTTGTCCACTAAGTAGATGCTAACATGCTTCCCATCACACTGGGACCTATTACTTATTTCCTTGACAAGAAAGTTGGGAAACACTGGCCTAGAGTAAGTAACTATTGACATACATGGGGATAAAAACCTAATCTTTACATCCTCATCACTGTTTTCCTTTATTACTTTCTGTTTCTCATACTACAGTTTTTCTCTCATGATGCTATCATAGTACTCTATCTCCTTTTCCTCTCTTTGAACTTACAAAATTCTCTCTACTGTTTCCTTTTTCATAGATATGAAAAGGTGCTGTGGGTGACTGTGGTCTTCTTTGGCAACTTCATATTCCATGACTTTATTTTCCCTTATGTTGCCTTTAATGCACAGATTCTTTCTGAACAAAATGGATGCTTTTGATTCTTATTCTAGGAACTTATTCAAACGTTGAGTAACACAGGACAAGCAAGAAACCTCACTGGTAAGACATCTTCTGAATAAAACTGAATAAAGTAACTTGCTTCCCATTCACATGTATGCATTTTTTCTTGGATAAAATGGTCATGTCACTTGATGTTTTGGATCACTGACAGCACAAACCTGAAACTTGTGGATATGATTTCTCACACAAATGGAGCCAGTCTTCTGGCAGGTATACCTTAAGATTCATGAGGTGAGTAATTGTTAGAGCATAAACAGGACTACTGAATTCTAGGAGGTGAACTTCCTAACCAAGTAGATTTTCTTTTTTGATGAGAATTGGAAATCATAAAGACTATTGAGTCTAAAGTTTTTATCTAATTTATCTTTCATCATAACTAAGGAAGACTATAACTATCAGTCTTCAACTTTTACCAAAGACATCAGAAGGATGTAATATTACCTAAGTAAGCAGAAAATGCATTGTAAGTAACTTCCAAAACTCTAGAATTGTTAGAGAGATCTCACTTCCTGGGCAGTCACCCAAATTAGATATGAAACACTGTAACTCTTACTTGACACCTGTTTTGTTATATGTAATTTTACTATGTTAAAGCTAAAACCTTGCTTTTTATTTAGAGAGAAAAAGGGAGATGATGTGGGATTCACCTCCTTATTATATGAATATGTTTTATTACCATTGGTTACTAAAGAATATACTTTGGCCTATGGCAGGGCAGAATACAGTTAGACAGGAAAACTAAACTGAATGCTGGGAGAAAGAAGGCAGAGTCAGCAGATGCTACATAGCTGCCATAAGAGAACAACACCAGAACATTACCTACCAGTAAGCCATAGCCTCATGGTGATACATAAGTTAATAGAAATATGTTAATTTAAGATGTAAGAACTATCTAAGAATATGCTTGAGCCATTGGCCAAAACAGCCTTATTCATCAACTAATAAAAGCAACATATATACAGAAGGACATCCCACATCACCAAGATGTCTTTTTGACTATCATAGACCACTGGAGCAATTGTTTTACAAAGCCTCTAGTGGAAGGTCAAACATAGGTCATAATTTTATGACAATATGACCTTACTCTTATTGAAAATTTTATAATTTTAGACATAGGAGAATCACCACTTCAAGGGCAGTTGTGTGTGTATGTGTGTGTGTGTGTGTGTCTGTGTGTGTGAAAGAGAGAGAGAGAGGGACAGAGGGATGGATGAAGGGAGGGAGGGAAGGAGGCAGGCAGGCAGATCCCTCCTATTCATTAGTTCAGTATCTATAGATTTCCCAGATTGGAAATGCTAGGGAAAATGTGCAGACTTTTTTCTTTCCACTATTTCTTTATTATAGTTCAGCAACTAGTGAAGCAGTGTTTGTTTGGCATTGAGATAAAATAAGCAAACTAGAAACAATTTGATGTACACAAGACACTATATATGGATTATATGAAAATATAAGGAACTTAAATATCCTTGACTTTTGACATATGAGATATATTCCTAGAATTATCTCCTGTAAATATCAAGTTATGTCTGCCTATCTTCTTATTCATCCATTCATATACTTATTTGCACATGTATTTATTTATAGGTTATGCATCTAACTGTATGCACTTTTCTCTATATCGTTAAGCACCAATCAATAAATATATATAGGGCTTTGAACTCAAACAAGAAGAAAATGACACAATGAGATCCCTGTAGGAGCCATTTAAATTAAGAATTTTCAAGACAATGATTTATATAGATCAAGGAAGCATTTTGAGAATTCAGAAGGCAATTGAGACTTTGAAAGATTCTATGCAAATAAAAACCATAAACATGCTGAGTCCCTGTGTTACCAGAATCTATGCTGAGGAGATAAAGAAGTCAGAGCCTGAGAACATGAGCCATAGAGGAACATAAGCAAAGAGAGGTCACGACAGAGCATAGCCTCACGTGGGATGGCTGGAGAGAGCCTGTCTCTTGACATGCCTTGTTTATAATAGTTGCTGGCCCTATCTGACAAGTTCCTTTTCCTTTTAACATAGAAACCCCAAACTTCTTACTTGGGATTGTTGAAGAGTGGCATGCTAATTGGGGGGATGTCTTAGTTAGGGTTTCTTTTGTTGTGAAGAGACACCACGACCACAACAACTCTTACAAGGAAAAACATTTACTTGGGATGGCTGACATTTTCAGAGCTTTAGTCCATTATCCTCACGGCAAAAAGTGTGGCAGTGTGTAGGCAGACATGGTGCCAGCAGAGGTCGTTGAGATTTCTGCATCTTGCAGGCAATAGAAGTGAACTGAGACACTGGGTGGTATCTTGAGCCTGTATGAGACATCAATGCTCACCCCGACAGTGACACAATTCCTCTGACAAGACCACACCTATTCCAAGAATGCCATTTCCCAATTGTGCCTCTCTCTTCAGGAGCATCTTCTTTAAACCATCACAATGGACCTTACTTGCTTTACCCCACTTACTCTCTGAGTACGACAGAACCTTGACAAGAGGGAAAGAACATGCATCTTAGCAATAAGCATGCATGCTTTCTTCCTTCTCTGACTTCCTTTGCCTACACGGACCATGCATTCATTGTGCATGGCTGTGTAATTTAAATCTCTCACTTAACTTAGACCACACCTCCTTCCTATCCCTAGCCTAACATCTCTAGTCATTTCCTTCTGCCTTATTTAAAAGAATAAAAGATAATACTTCTTATTGAATGGATAAAACTAGTCAAGTTCATTCTCATGTTTCTCCCATTGAATTACATGAGAACTTGATCTATGTTAAGACGTACTGATTTATGATTTTTTCTACTGTTTATTCCAGTGTTAGTCATCTCCTCCCCAAACCCTACAATGATTTATGCTGGTTTGTATTAATTTCATTGTCCACATCAGGTCTCGAAAGTCTCTTAAGAAGAGACAAGTTGACTTGACATAAGCAGCAGTAGTAATTAAATCCAGCCCAGCATTTTTCAGCGGAATAATATCACAGACTGGGACACTTTTTCACTGCCTGCCTTTTCAGTTGGATTTTAAAAAGTCATCAAAATTATTACCAAGGAAGCAGCTTTTCACTATGTTCCCCAGGTCTCTGGCAAATTCTCAAAGATCTCTAGCTGTGTTTGAATCTTGTTATGAACCACAGTCCCTGAATGTTCAGGTCAGAGTTGGATGTTTCCCACCATTTTTCATGACCTTGACTTGTGCAGCCTCAGAGAAGCAACTAAGCAAGAAACATAGCCAGCACTCAGGAAAGGGAGAAACACTCCAAAGAGATGCAAACTTTAGGCTCAGGGTATTACTCAGTTGCCAGAGTGCTTGCCTAGGATTCATGAAGCTTAGTGGCGCCTAAACCCGGAATGGGAGTACAAGCCATTAATCCCACTGCTCAGGAGTTAAAGGCAAGCAGATCAAAAGTCCAAGGTTATCTTTACATAAATAGTGACTTGGAGGCCAACCTGGAATATATGAGACCCTCTAAAATACATACACACAAAAAATGGGAAAATGAAAATAGGATTATGTTATAGCATGAGATTCCTTTCAAATTAATAGCTAAATGCCGTGAGTTTCCAAAATATCAGCACTCCTAAATATTATTGAAGAGTCTGGATTTCTTGGGACAGGAGTAGATTTGGGCTTTTGTAAGATATTTCAGCACTGAGTATTGCTGGCAAACTCCCAATAATAGCCTTCTTTATGGTCATTGGCATTCATCTCTGGCCTCCCACTGAAGTGCTATATATCATATTCACAGATAAACAGGGCATGCTTCCTGGACCATGTAAACTAGAAAGCGCCTGTCTCTGGAGCTTGCATACCTGCCTCTTTTTTCAATGGTCTAACCGCCCTCTGGCCAGCTAATACTTCAGTAAGTAGAGGCAAAGGCACTTGTCAAATGGCTCTGAAGCTGAGCAGTCCATGCCCTGCCCTTCCCTCGCCATTTCTATTTTCTCCCACGCCTGCCTACCCATGAATTCCACAAATCTGGCAATTGCTTGTACCCTGAGTGCGAACGGTAAAAGCGCAAATAAATCTCAGGTAAAAATGTAGTCAGCATACCCTCACACCCCACTTCACAGAAAAGAGGACATGGTGCTAGGAAGGGAAATGGGAGACCTTGGTCCTTGTTCCAGTTTAGACGCTGGAACTAGTTGCAGGCAGGTCATCGATCTCTGAAAGGACTCCAGAGTGAAAACCAAGGCCTCTGCTGCCTTCGGCTTAGTGTAACTGTGAAGAGAGGGGTGGGGGTGTCAGTCTATTTCCCACTACTACAGAAACAAAGGTTTAGCCTGAGAATCGACGACTGGAAGCAACCTAGTGGCAACCGGTGAAGAAGAGGACATTCTGTTGAGGACATTGCCTTGAGTGACAGGAGAACAAACGACAGAAGAGTGAGACCTCTGTGATGCTTATTTAGAAGTAATCTGTTTACTTTGACCTCGGAGCTCTGATTGAAAAAAAAAAAACCAAAAACACATACCTTTCTTTAAACAAATATACTATTTCTTCAAGAGTTTAAAAAAAAGAGAGAATAAGCAGAAATATTAAAAAATTAAAACAAAACAAAACAAACCCAAACAACATCACACATCTATTACTATGTGCTATCTGTTACTTCCAGAATCCACCAATCAGTGACACAAAATGAATGCAAGCAAAATACTCAGGTTGACATACTAAGAGTTGCCATAGAAGGCCAGACAAAAAAAAAGTTAAAGTTTTTCATTGAAAAATATTAAGGCTTGAGTAATCGGTAGTGTGTTTTTGTTACCATTCCACTAATATTCCATATGCTAACGAGACTCTTCTATGTGATTTGTCCTGCAATTTGAAACTGTGAATGCATGGCTGTAGGGGGATGGGATGAAAACACTTTGAATTCTATTGGGAAACATTTTCTTGGAGTTATTTGCTTCTCATAACAAGCCACTATCATCATTTATAACCATAACCCCAAAGGCATCATGGTTGCCTAAATATATAAACAAAATGAAATGTACAATTTGCAGGCTCTTTAGTTGAAGACTTTAAGAAGCTGGAATGATTTAGGAGGATAAAGGCAGTAAACATAAAAAAGCGATGCCATCTAGACATGTTTATTAAATGCCTATTTGTGGTTCTGCTTGGAATTCTAAAGGACAAGACAAATGTAATTGCAGAATCATAGAACTGTAAAGCTGAAAGGAATTAAAACTGTATCTTTCCTGGCTTGCATGGTGTTACTGATGGAGGAGCTGTGGCTAAGAGGACCAGCTCCCTAGGCATAGCTGACAAGGCAGGGCTCAAATCTAGGCTCCCAAGACATAGCTCACGGCTCCCCACGCCCTTCCCCCCTCCCAAACCTGTTTATATAAACTTCTCTCTCCAAACATGCCAAGTAACTTTTCCCAATATAGGGCATGGAAAAAAAGAAAAAAGAAAAAATGTAAGAGCAAAGGTAGACACAAATATTAAATGTGGGTTCTCTCAGTGTGTTTATAAAGCGGAAGCATCATTGATGAGGAGATGTGCTTGTTTTCCATGCGTGAGGTGCTGACTTCAATATCCAGAACCCATGTAAAGATTTCAGGTGCAGTGGCATGTATGGAACCCTAATTCTGGGGAAACAGCATCAGGCAGTTTCCTGGAGTTTGCTAGCCAGATATACTGGCCTACTTAGCAACGTCTGGGCCTCTTGGAGAGCCTGTCTCAAATAAATGGTGGATGGCATCCAAGGAAAACCTACTGAGACTGTCTTCTGTCATGTACACATACACACATACACCTATGAGCCTAGCACCTGTGCACATATGTATACCCCCTGGACACACATGAGCACACAGACACACACATACACACAAACACATAAGAGAGAGAGAGTTCTATTCAGAATATTCTTCTTCTGATGTTATTATTTGATTAAAGCCAACAGTCCAGTTCTTTCAGTTTCTGAGGGAATGGTGTGTTAGCAAGGAGCTGTCCTGACAGTGCATAGTTCATGACTGCCTAAGATGCCTTCTCTTCCCTTAGTAGCAATGTGGATTTGCCTGAAACTGTAGGCCAGGGAATTGTTAGGAAAGAGACTCGCCCAGAATAAATCAAATCACCAGGCTTTGGAGGCAAACAATGAGGTCACTTGCAGTCGGCCCCAGGACAGGACTGCTCCTTGTGGTTTGGTTCTGAGTGTCGTATTTATTTTTCAAAATAGCTTTACAGTGACATCAACTATGGCACACTCCACATTCTACCACTGTTTTCTGCATAATAGCCCATTATGAAGGCATTGCTGAAGGCAGAAATTAACCTTTTAGAGAAATTTCCTTCCATTAAGATTAGGTGCATGAATCCAGACTGATTTTCTTTCTGATGGGAAGATGTCTTAGCCAGCATTTAAATGCTTGTAAGAAAAAAATGTGCCTGTGTAGGAGGACCTTCCCAGTGGAGACAGAATTATTAGTTGGCTATGGTCTCCATGGTGATTTTTTAAAGGCCAAGTTTGAATCAATCTTCTAAATATTGAGGTATAATTTGTGAATGTGCAATTGAATGAATAATAATAGAATTATCAACAATATAGCATTAGCTTTAATTCTACCATTTGAGATTTTTATACAAACTAGTCTGCAAATGACCTTCAAGCTAGCCTTGAAGTGTGGCCTTAAGTGTGTTCCTTCCTTGATTATCATAGTCTATTGGTAGTTTGGTATCTATCTGTCAACTTTTGTGTATCTGCTTCATTTGCATAGATTTTTGTCTCCCACTTCCTAACCCTGAATCCTCTCTAAAGCTATCACCCAATTCCTAGTCACCTAATCCCTTATCACCTAACCTCATGAAAGTGCTAAAATCATCAGCTCTCCTGCCCTGGACACTGATGTTCTGGAAAGAACTCTGGTTTGAAGATAGATCTTGGAAAGGGCTTCTAAATCTGAGAAAAGCTGTGGTCTTACTCCAGTTCTTGGGCTTATCTTTCTCATTTACAAACTGAACAAGTGAGACACTCTTTCCTATGACTTTCATCATTATGTTTGACTAGAGATGTCACTTTCAAAAGCAAACCCATGCAGCCGTCGGGCATCACTTTGTGTTCTGGACTTATAATAGTGTGTTATTATAGTTTGCGTCCACCACCTCTTCCCTTTTGTGATCAAAATTCATCATTCCAATAAGCAGCTACACGCAGATCCAATCTTGGGGCAGGGAGAAGATACCCTACTTGTCGGCAGGCTGCAAAGGTTCAGAATCTGATTGTTTCCAGGACAGACTCGGAATTTCAGCTGCTGTTCCTTACGCTCTGGCCTAAAGTACCTAAAAAGCGGTGGCAATGAGAAGATAGTTACGTGGCTCTTCATTGGCCAAGAATAATATAATGAAGCAGTCAAGTCACCCAAGAGACAGACCAGGATGAGGGGGTCTAAGAAGAAGGTGAAAGAGCTTCTGCGCTTTTATGCTTCTTCCCTCTATTGCCATGTTTTTTGGGTCTTCTTTGTTTGCTTCCTGTGTGACACACACACACACACACACATACACACACACACACATACACAGTGTGTGTGTTAGCCCTGAGTGGTCTCAAGCTTAAGTAGTCTAGCCTTGAACTGCCTATATCCTCTTTCTACCTCCTAAAAGCTGAGATTATAGCTGTGTGCTGCCATATCCTTGTTATGTAATCCTGGGGAGATGATTCAGGGGTTTCTGCATGACAGGCTTGCACTGTGCTGCCTGAGCTACAGCTCCAGGCTTGGAATTTTAAATTAAATTTAAATTTCATTTCATTAATCATATTTTGTTTATTTGCCCATTTATTTCTTGAGACAAAGTCTCATATATTCAAACTCACCGTTTAGTTCAAGTTCTGAACTCCTGGTCCTCTATCAGTACCTTCTGTGCACACAATTGTAGGTGTGTATCACTTCTTAAGAATCTACACATGTAAAAAGTAGGTAAAAATCAAATATCTACAAAGTTCATATAATATGCTCTTTTAGTCACACAGTAACACATAGCTAAAATCAATATGTATTAATTATGTACACACACACATGCACTATGTATACATGGTGAGGAGTCAAATGGCACCTGTCCCACAGCACCTGTTCCACACCTGGAACAGCACCTGATCCACACCTGGAACAAATACTACCATGCTGTCATTTATCCTTATTTTATGCTATTCCCTAAATAGAGGTGCAGAAACGAGAAAGCTCCCCACCTGCATGGACAGCCTAAAGAAGCCCCACACATATTAACAAATCCTCTTTTTTTCCCATTTTCTTTATTATTAATAAAAATTTCCACCTCCTCCCAATTTCCTCCCCCTACCCCCATTCCTCCTCCCCCTCCCTTTCCAGTCCAAAGAGCAAGTTCCATGCCCCATTGTCTCAGTGGGTGGGCGCACCCCTCGCGGTCCTGACTTCCTTGCTC
>LOEQ01000488.1:160572-171312 GCA_001685075.1 Bramus lutescens | reverse complement strand
TTTATTTATGGCTAGAATTCACTAATGAGTGAGTACATACCATATTCATCTTTTAAAGCTGTGTTTTGACAAATAGTGACTAGGGGAATGAAGAACACAGCAAAGCATTCTGGAAAGTTCTCTTGATTAAATAACCTCACATTTCCTATCCTTGCAAGGGCTGTAGTTGACTGGGCAACAGAGGTTTTAAATTACAGCATGACAGTCATAGCATGATTGGACTTCAGAGTTTGGGCAACAATCAGCCTTGTCATATTTTATAATTTTTAAGGAGTATTTTTTCTGTTATGGGTGTACAAATGAATTCAGATGTTTTCCCCAAAATTCATCTATATACTTTTCAAACATGCGATCTGTGCTTCCAGGCGTCCATCCTTCTACCTTCGATGACTCTGGGAATCAATGAGAAGGTAGTTTTGAGACACAGACATCAGGAGTCACCTCAGGAGAGTTGGTGGTACACGTGCCATTAAAATTAATCATGCACTTGAGTCCATTAACTGAGGTGTAAGGCAGAGAAAGAGAGAGATGGTTGAGGAAAGGCCAGAAGGCTGAGAGCGAGCTCTCTGTCTGAAAGTACGCTAGCTAATGGGAGAAATTTCCATTTTACCTGCATAGGGTTGATAGCTCCCCAGGGACACGCTGTCATGCTCCATTGCACTTTTTAAAAAAAAAATGCCATGCCTCTTCCCTTACAATCCATAAGCAGTGCCATTTCCAACAGGTCAGCACAGAGCTCTTTGGCTGGAGCCTAATTCTGTTTCTCTTGCTCTACTTGTGGCTCCATAAGCAGAGAGTTTACAGAAACATAAAAGACCCCGTGTTACTGTTTAGCTGGTGTCAAGTCTGACTTGAAATGAAGTCTTGTTCTTGTCACACTGTGGGATTGCAAAGAGAGCCCCATGGTGGCAAGAAAGCAGAGGACTAGAGACACTGGCTTTATATGGGTTTCCAAGCGCAGTCACGATTAGAAGTGTGACTGTAAAGTGGCATTTCAATGTTCTAAATACGTTTTCCCTTGCTGACTCCCATGTCAAATTCACTTACTTTACAAATAGAAACAAAAGATTCCCAACCCCAGCCGTGGGGAGTTCAGCAAGAGTCTACAATAGAACAGCATCCAACCTTGTCTTTTCTTGAGTCTGTAGAGCCCTGGCCCCAGGCAAAGAGGAGAGTAGGAGCTAGCTACAGGCAGAGGTAGGGAAGCATGAACTGATGAGGAGGTTACTCAAATGGCAATGTATTCCCTGTGCCTATGCTCAGGCTTCTAGTCTTGTCGTGGCACTTAAGAGTGTCTGAGCTATGTTTGTGGGAGCCTACCCTATCAACTGAAATTTGGACAGGCAAGAAAGTAGTCAAAAAATGACAGAGTTTTTTTTTCTTGTTTGTGTGTGTGTGTGTATATGTGCACACATGTACACATATACAGAATGCGCATATGCATATATAGAGAGACTAAGAGAGAGATATCTATATAAATAGAGAGACTAAGTGGTATATATGTTTGTACACACACTCTCTCTCTCTCTCTCTCTCTCTCTCTCTCTCTCTGAAATGGAGTCACAGAGGAAGGCAGCGAGAAAGAGATACACAGAACAAAAAGATGCAAAAGGCAGGAGATCAGGGGAATAAAAGGAAACCCTACTCTGCACAACATGTTAAACTGGGCATTAAACAGGGCGATGACAGTTGTCTGTGTTTCATGGCACACTGGCTGGGAGCTGATGTTGTTGACAGATCATCTGATTTACCTGACAAACAACCTAGACCTCAGCAGCAAAGCCAGGGTACCACTTTGTTCTAGCATTTTCCTAACAGTGGGGTGTGTGTGTGTAAGCAGGACTATTAATACGTGTGTGTGTGTGTGTGTGTGTGTGTGTGTGTGTGAGCAGGACTACTAAAATCTCTCATAAGTACCGCGTACCTTGTCTTACTCAATGTCACAGGCAAGGAGGAGCCCAGTTTTTCAAGAGTCAACTCTTAGACACAGGAATGGTGAGCCTTGTCTGTCAGTTTGCTTGGCATCTGGATGTAAGGTATTGGGCACATTGGGAAGGATTTTCTCGATCAGTTCAGTTGAAGTGGGAAGACCCATTCGAAATGTTGGTGGCAACTCCCAGTGTCAGTGCAGAGAAGAGGAAGGGAGAGAAATTAAAGAAGAGTTTGCTTTTGCCTTGGCTGTCTTCACACTGTGGCGGCAGGCTCACCTACCCCATCGCACCTGGGGTTACTATTCCTTGCTGACATCACAGCGCAGCTTCATCAGCTGTTTGCTATGAATGGAAGACCAATGGCTCAGCAGGAAGGCCCCAAACTTTCAGTGCCTGACTCAGACTGCTGAGGCACCCAGCCTCATGGACTGAGCAGCTACCAGGTTCTCAGCTCTTTTGGTGTGAAAGGCAGGCGTTATTGAACTACCCAGCATGTACCATTCAAACTGATGTAACAAGTCCCCTTTAAAAATATAGCATTTTAAAATGGGCGGTGGTGGTGCCTGTCTTTAACCCATGCACTAGGGAGGCAGAGGCAAGCAGATCTCTGAGTTTGATGCCAGCCTGGTCTATAAAGCGAGTTCCATGACAGTCAGAGCTACACAGAGAAACCGTGTCTTGAAAAACCAATGTGTGTGTATAGCTAGATATAGATATATAAATATATAGAAATGCATCATTCTGTAGTTATCGTCACACAAATGGAAGCATGTATGGTTCTCAAGGCTAAAGTGTAAGGTGTGACATGTAAAGATAAGAGAAGCAAAATGAGGCCTAATTCGTCATATTAAACAGATGGAGTGGCCAGTTCAGTAAGCTAGCCATCCATCCACTGTTAGGGTCTGTATGCCTTTCTAGCTATCTAGCATTTTGATGGCATGGCACTATTCAAAGTCTAAGGCATGATTGTTCAGAGTCAATGCTCATAGATTTGATTACAAACTCCCAGCTTCTCTGACCTCAGTAGGAAGACTTGCCTATAAGGGAATGCCTCCTCCTTTCTGTGTTTGATCTTAACTAAGGGTTGAAAAGCAATGTGCTTACCTTCCCGATTCTAGAAGAGGACTTGACTGCCAAGATCCTTTTGCTCTTTCATTCTCTTCTGCCTTATATGTAGATATGAGGGTTGGAGTTGCTGTAGCCACACTCTGACCAGGAGAGAAAACAAGAACGGCAGAGAGCTTGCATGTGATCTTCCTTGCTACTGGCATGATTGTAGCAATTGCCAATGTTTTTTCTTGATTTGGAAATAAAGTAAAAGCTTGTTTAAAGATTCTTTAATCTATTCTGACAACTAAGCATATTCTTTTTTCATTTTAAAAATATTTTTAAAAGTAGAATTGCATCATTTCCTCTTCTTCCCTTCAGCCTCTCCTATGTACTCTCCCTCCAACTTCTCCCATGTACCTCATTCTCAAATGAATAAATAAATAAATTGTTGTTGCACATGTGTATGTACACATGCATATGCAAAAACATAAATAGAACTGAGAAACTGAAAAGACACTAGAAAATGGAAAGATATCCTATATTCATGGATCAGTAAATTTAATATTGTCAAAATGACCATCCACAAATCAATTTACAAAGACAATGCAACATGAATTAAAATATTAAGTATATTCTTAACTTATGTAAGAGATGAAGTTGGATTATCTCCATCTTGCTGGATGAGACTCGACTATTAGAAATGTCTAGTCTGAGATTCGTCACAAAATGAAGACTGATCAATGTAAATGTCATGCTCTATGAATGAGGGGAAGTATGAGGTTTAGAACCAATAATTCTCGCCATTGCAGCGAAAAAAGATCAAAGTTGAGACAGAAAGACAAGTCTTCCTCAGTACTCTGAGCATCTACTTCAGAGCATGTGAAAAGCATACTCTGGTCATGGTGGAGGTTTTCTGACCTGAAGAAGAGAGCTGAGCTTATACAGTAATTTGGTCTCATAACTACAACATGACTAAGTCAAAAAAGAAACAAAACAAAGCTTCATACAAAGGTCTCTGGTTGGTCACTCCGTAGAGAGTCCTGACTGTGCCCCATGCTCACTGTTCATTCTTCCCACCTACCTTTCCATTGGCAAGGGCTTCTTATTACTTGGGATCTTTCTGCCCATGCTTCTGGCTGTATCAATCTGTCTATAACTTACTTATTAATTGAGAGGATCACATGGTATCTTCCTGTACTTATTATGCCTCATGCTGTGATGACTGAACATCCCTTCTTTCCACCAGTGCCCTGTCCTTGAGATTTCATGCTGAAAAATCTGTTAAAAGTCTGGAATACTTAAGGCACTCAATAGACTTGGATCCTGATCGATCAGAGTACAGGGTTTCTCATGGAGCTTTCTCTGTATTTTTTGTTACCCATTTTCTTTTAAGGAAACTTAAAACTCAGAATCGTTTTTGTTTCTGTTGTTGTTGCAATGATTAAAGCATTATGAATATTCTCAAAAGCAAGTGTGGAGAAATCTAAAGAAGTTTAGTGATTATGAAATCACCATATCAATAATGATCAATAGGCATTTTAACATATAGGGCACACAGGATACAAGGCTGACCACCTAGACATGATCTTATCTACAAAGATATTCAAGTATACATAAAACACAAAGAACAGAATTGCACTCTGTACTACTACAGGATGAAATTAAAAGCGAGGAACAATATGCCACATAGCATGTAAGTGACTTATAGAGAAGACTTGAAACTATACAACTCTAGAGGGGTGTTGTGGAATCCTAAACTTTACCTTGCCAAATGATTTTTTTTGGTTACTCTCCTGATGTTCTCTGCTCCCAGGTGTAAAAATAGGTATACTTTTCTAAGCATACAACCAACCACTCAATCTCTTTAGTACACTGCATTGTTTGGTTATATAAAGAGAAAAAAAGCCAGAAAGCTAATATGCAAGCATGTTAAGACTAACAGGACATGGGTAGTCAGAGATTACCACTTTGCAAAAAGCAATGAAGGATATAACAGACAGAAAGAGCAGCTTTAAGTGGGTCTGAACAGAGCGCTAAACCAGACCTTTTGCACTGGATATTCCCCATCCTGAACTAAGTAAGGTCCAGCTTTACTGAAGAATCCATTGTGTGTCTCATGATGTCACTGTGCTATCTACCTAGGAGCTAGAATGGAAATCTGCCCTATGAAACTTGCTAGAATGAAACTACCTAGAAAAGCTATTAATAAGGAGACATCTCAAAGGTGGAAATGAATTTTGAATCTTTGAAGGAGGGATACTAAACAAGCTTCTGGATGCCAGGAGCTGCAAGGAACCATGTGCTCCAGAGGCATACATTGTAGGCACATGCACAGGCAGTATACCAGAGCAGGGTCACAGCCCTGTTTCTCCTGGAGTCCCCCCCATCCCAGTGTCTAATGCTGCATCAGTGCTTACCAATAAGAAGGAGATATAAATAAGAATCAGTATTTCACCCACAGGCGAAAGCAGGAGATGGGTGGCTATTCGGTGCACGTACAGTATCCCATCTTTTCTGTTAAAATAAAAATGTTAGCCTTGGAGTCAGAGATTTGAGAACTAACACATCGCTTTCCTCATCTTCTTTCCCCAACACACATGCCTGTGCATCACACACACACACACACACACACACACTCAGAGAGAAAGGGGGTAGGGAAGGAGAGAAGGAGGGAGAGAGACAGGAAGGAGGGAGGGAGGGAGGGAGGGAGGAAGGGAGAGAGAGAGAGAGAGAGAGAGAGAGAGAACAACAGTACAGTGGAGTGGTTGTACTTACTACTGACTGACTGTCCTGGAGAGAGTTACTATTCAGAATGTACAGAATGCTCTCTCCCGTTTGGAAGAAGGAGAGTGAAGACTTCTATATCATTCATTGGCTATAGCTATGGATTCTTTGGGGAAGTTATTCTACTCTAACGTGGCAGATCAAGATATTCATGTTCATGACTCTGTGTTTATCCTGTTACTAAACTTTTAGGACTGTTTTACAAGTACCAACTATGCTTGGTTATGCATTTTCTCAATACGCCAACCGAAGACAATATGATGAAAATCAAGAAGAGATACATCAACAATTCATGTTAGAGTTAGGAGCAAACCAGTCATTCCGGTAACCAAAGTCCATCTTTGGGATGCTGATGCAAACCTTAGCTCTATATTTAAAAACGGAATTATTTGGCAGGGCTCAAGAGTTGCATTTAATTGGTAGCCTTGATCAAGATGTAGCCTGGTTGATCACTGTGTCAGCTTTGATTCTGCAATGTGGTCTGGAGAGCCTGTGATCCCTGTCATCACTTGAAGGGAGCTATCTGGCTTCTATAAGATGATTACTCCTCTCCCAGGTACATCTTCAGAGGTAACTGCTATTATATGGGGAGGAAGTGGTAGTCTGTCCTGAGAGCTAGGATTCCTGGAATCCTAGGGGAATTCAGATTTAGGACAATGATTAGAGAGGCCTTCAGGCACCTTTGGAGGTCTGTAGCAAGACATTTTGAAAGCTGAGCGTAAAGTGCCTGTCTTTCTGCCTTTAGCCTTCATGGATAATGCGCTAGACTGAGTGTTCGCAGCTTTTTAAGGCAGATGCTCCTTGAGTGGTTAACACAGCTCTGGAGAGTTCAGCAACTAGATGACTCAGAGCCAGGATGCTTGTTCTTCACCCTGCTTTTATTTTTCTATGGACCCACGAGTCAATGTTCTTTAGCAAAAGCACTTTTAAGTGCCTGTTATAAAGTTCCAGAAAACACTGTTTAGTGTTAAGCTCGAGGCCTCTAGTTGACTAATCGCCTTAAACACTTAGATTCTGATTAATTTGCTTTTAGCTCCACTTGCCATTAAGCACACAAACAGCTTAGAGAGGTTGTTGGGAGCATGCTCTTCTCTTACTGTTGCCCTTCTGGCTCTTTCTCACCTTAATTAAAGCCACCTCCAGACTTTGCCTGGTCTGTGACTTGAATCACCCTAACCCATTTGATGACTGGTCGTTTAAAATGTATTGAATGATTCTCTTAGTATTTTGGCTTCTCAAACAGTTAGTCTAAACCCTCAAAGTTCAAATTTTCCACACCCTTTCTATTTCATTGATTCACTTCTGCATCTAAGAAGGATAATTCTTAGTTCATCGCACACCTCTTAAGAAATACTTTTCTAGTCTATCAATAATCCCCAGTACCTCCTTAATAACAACTACTAAAACAAAACAAAACAATATCTTTCTCATATTTCAGACACAGTATCAGGTTTGGTTCCTTATATCTTTGTGTTAACCTTATATTTAAATGATATATGCATTACATGTCTGGGATGTCAGTATCTACACTTTTAGAACCACTATGCATATTAGACAAGATAAGTAATAATAACTGGTGTAACACAGGCTTCTAAAATCTCAGTGACTTGAGTGTAATTTTTCTTTTAATTCTGATGTTTTTGATACATGCTTTATAGCAGGCACTTAAAACAGGTTTTCTAAAGAATATTTACTCATGTGGGAACATAAGGAATCTAAAAGTAGGGTGAAGTGCACGTATCTCTTGATAGAAATAGGCCATGTCTTTTCTGTCTACATGCCACACACACACACACACACACACACACACTCACTCACTCACCCACTCACTCACTTCCAGATAGTAAGGCAGAGAAAAGGACAGTGATTCTCTTTGGGAAGTTGTGTGTGGGCTTAAACTCAAGGATGGAAACCATGGAGATAAAAAAAAAACATGAACATGTGGAAAAGCTTAAGTTCAAAAGATAATTCAGATTTTGTCTACTGACTGTAGAAACCTCCAAATAATCAACCTCTTCTACTCCAAGGCAATTATCAAGAAGCCATAGAGTCAAGACCCACTCCACGGGAGCCTGAAAAATATGGGCAATCTCTAGAAAAACATATGCTAACTCACAAAGGCTTCCCAAGACCAAGTAAACTCTGTGATAAAACTCAAAGCCTGAAAAGGAGAGAGGCAGGCCTGTTCTCGGTTGGAGATCACTGTGTGGAGATAAATCTCAGTGGGACTTGCATAACACACTGGGCTGAGTCAGGGAGTGAATTTGAAAGTCCTGAGGAGTGAACCCAGGGTCTTACCAATTCTAGACAAGCTACACACTAGAGAGCTATCCACTAGGTTCTTAATTAATTCTTGCTTATGGATAGACAAATTACTCAACCAGATATGGCTTGAGCAACTCTGAGGTCATACAAGAGCCATGGTAACCTTGACATAGAAATGGACAAAAGGAAAATTACAGAATTTGTAATCTTCCTAGAGGATACATTCTCCGTCTAAACATACATCACCCAAATACTTGAATACCTTGTATTTTTTTTCAGAGATGGATATGTGTCTCACACTAATTAGAGAGCTAATATAAATAAGTATTGTTGTTTTTACATGAGCTCAAATTTTTATTATCTTTTATATACTTTAGGAGACTTTTTTGAAGCATAGTAATTGTGATTCATTAAAATAAAATATAAACAGAGATTATTTTTTGAACTAGAATAGTTTTTCAGGACCCAAATACAGCTCTAAGCTGGTTCTAGTTGCGGTTAGAACGATAATACATAGTTTTGTGGACATGGTTCACATCAACTCTCTTAAACTAGTGGTTAAAATGTCACAGTGAATAAACAAATAATAGCAATAAAAATAGATATCCTCTTCATGGATAAGCAGCTGATTAAAGGATGTTACCAATAAACAATCTGAGTCCATAGGATCAGTATATCAAGAGAAAAAAATGGCCAGCTTTGAAGTCATTTTTATCAATTATTCTGTGTGCTGAAAGACAGTGGAAAATTGCTACAACACCTTCAGTTTATTTGCCTGATTGCAGAATGGTCTTATGGTGTATGCTATTTATATTATTTATATATACATGTGCCTATATACATGTATATCTTAAGATCTTAGACACTTATTCCTGCTGTATAATTAAGACTGAGAAATTTATTAGGAATGCAGTTTATCTCCAGCAGTTCTGGAATTAAGAAATCCAACATCAGGGAAGCAGCAGATGTGAAAGGGACTGGCTTTCTCCCACATTCATGGCCCTTGATGCTGTGTCTTCACACTGAGGTAGATGGAAGACCACTTCCTAGGCCTCATTCATATAGGAGCCAATCATACTCACAACAGGAGGCTTCATGACGTCAACGAATTTGAACTTCTTAATGCTATCATGTTGGGTGTTAGCATACAGTGTCTAACTGTTGGAGTTGTACAAACCTTCAAAGAATGTCAATTAGCATCCTCTCCTCCTTTATCTTTCTGTTGTGTGCTCTAGTTTGATTAATTTTTCCTAGACAGCATGCGGGAAGTCTGTTATTTAATAACTTACATTGGGACTCCTCAAGGCTTCTACCAGCAGATTTGGCTGAAGGGCAGCTCAGAGTCAAAGAATAATAATTCTTCTCAAATGTTTAGCACTTTCCATTAAAGTGCTTTTATGTGCATTACCTGATTTGATCTTCTCAGGGTAGATGGGTATTATAATTTTCATTTTATATTTCCAGATCAGAATTTCTGAATGATTAACTTAATTGCTCAAAGGCGAACAGAAATTTTGAGGTGCAGTTGGAAATACAGGCCATGGCTTCCAACACCAAACCTAAATCTCTTTCAAAGATGGCTTCATACCGAATTGCTAGTTGTGACATAGATTTAAGGGTGGACACTGCTAGGGGGATGCTACTGCTTGGATGGATTCTCTGAAAACCTATTTTGAAAGCTCACACGATGTCAGTACATGGATATTTCTCTATTATCAGCACAATAGAGTAGTATTTAAATTAATTCAAATTCCTTTCTCATGAATGAACTATTTCCCTGGGTTTTCATGAAGTAATACTTGGGATTTTCCTTTCTTTATTAGTGGAATTTATTGAAACACTAGTTTACATATTTCGTAGGCTTGTTTTTTTCCCCTTTGTTTTTTTTTTCATGAATCAAGAAACAAGGCCAGAATTTTTCACTCATTTCTGAGTTGGTGGAAAGAACCATTAATTTAATCCTCAATGTGTCTTCTGTTTGCTACTAAGCATCTATGTGATGCTTCATCATCAAGGCATCAGCTCTTTGAAGCTTCTTTAGGGATGTGGCACTTCTCCATGCCAGAGCACCATTCCAGCCAGAAAAGATCAAATCAATCAGCTAGAAACCAAATGATCAGTCACTGCTCTTCTATAAATTAAATTATAAATTTAAGACTGATGGTGTGAAATGATTTTTTATACTCCTGAATTAAAGGTTCCCTGGATTGCACACCTTAAAGGTCTCGCTTTTCTGTTGCGTTTTGCTTTGAAATGATGGTGAATGCGATAGTTCAGAGTAATAGGAAAACAGGTGTCTAGGCAGTCACATAATTAGAAAATAAGTTAGCATAAGTATATTAACAATAAAGCTTACTCTATAGGTAAAAGTATTGCCTAAGGAGCAGATGGACTACATAACTATAAAATGGTTAGCCTACAAGTAACATATAAAGATTTTAAAATTGTAAGGCATGAAAATGTTTTTTTAATATATAAATATTTAAAGAACTAAGATGATCAATAAAACAACTCACAAGTCTACTGAGAAGTATTCAAATACAGTAACTGACAGAGCATATCAGCTGGAAGCTATCAAGAATAATTTGCCAAGTGGTGGTGCACACCTTTAATCCTAGCACTGGAGAGGCAGAAGTAGGTAGATCTCTGTGAGTTTGAGACCAGTCTGGTCTACAGAGCAAATGCCAGGGCAGGCTCCAAAGCTACACAC
>LOEQ01000488.1:137161-153350 GCA_001685075.1 Bramus lutescens | reverse complement strand
TATACACACACACATATATATATACACACACATACATATACACATCCATATGCATAAAATACAAATACATATACAAATACATATACAGCTTTCCTCTAAGAATAGAATGGACAGTCATTGTAGGGCAACATGCAAGCAAGTGACGTGGTTAGAGCTGGCTTTTATGAATATGAAACTGGAATCTACCTGTTGGTTCAACTGGAGTGAGAAGAAATTGGAGACTAGAAAAAGAGTTATTGAATAAGTTCAAAATCATAGACAAGGTGTAACCAAAGTCTAAAACAACACAGGGTATTAAAAGTTTAGGTGTTTGTTGACCCAATGCACATACCAATGTCAGAAGAAATCACCCAAATGGATAAATATATTGTAAAAACTTATAAGAGTCTGGTCTTGTGGTGGAGCCCTAGGAAAATTTCCAGAATCCAGGTCTACATTTTAACTCCAGAGGCAGCAAAGCAGAAGTCATTTGGCTGTAAGCTGGGGAGTGGCAGTCACCTTGCCTGACATAGTTTAGAGAAATAGACTTTCCACACATTAGGTCCCGAGCTAAAAATGATATGGTTGTATTCAGCTCCAGCAAAATGATGATAAAACAGAAAGCGCCACAGGATTCGAACTAGGAGAATGACGTTTGTCTCTCCATTCTGAGACCCTGTAGTTATAATAGACTCCTCTCCACCATACCCAAACAGGAATTTGCATGATATTGTCACCACTGACTCTCAGGGAAGAAAAATGGCTGATTTGTGGATTTCCTAATCTCTGCAGTTTCATCATAGCCAATTCCAAAGCACTGCTGCAATGTCAATGTCATTAATTTCCCAAAGATGTCTCCATTAGTTTCGACAATCCAGTAATCTCTAGCACGCAACTGCTTCACAGATTCATCTTTTCTATCTGAAAAACAGGAACCACACATCTGTCCATGCCAGGGCTGAGATAAGTAGAAATGCTTTATATGACTGGTGGTTTGACTGAGCAGTGCTTCCCATAGGCTCATGGATTTGAATACTTGGTCCCCAGTTGCGGGCTCTGTTCAGGAATGTTATGCAACTTTCAGGACATGGAGTATTGCTGGGGAAGTACCTCATTGGAGATGAACTTGAAGATTTTATAGCTGCTCCTCACTTCTAGTTTGCCCTTTCTGTTTTCTAGCGTGCCAATGAAATATGAATAGCCAGCTTCTTGTCCCAGATACTTGGTGACATGCTTCCCCTAGCATTATGGATTTTCTGTCTGGAACTATAGGCCCTAATGAAATCTAATATTATAAATAAAATGTGTTATATACTGTCTCAATATATAAGGTGAAGACACCGCAAATCCAACCTTGGTCCTCCATTTGCATGTATACCTAAACACCCCTACACCCCAACACTTGCAAGCCTACAAACATCATACCATGCACACAAAAGACTTCTTATGAATGTGACAATTTTCATATTTTTAAAATATTTGATCATAAAATATAAATATATTTACCATTATCTGTATTTTGTATTTGGAAATATAATTTACAGTAAAAACTTAAACCAGGCGGTGGTGGCACACGCCTTTAATCCCAGCATGCGGTAGGCAGAGGCAGGTGGACCTCTGTGAGTTTGAGGTCAATCTGGTGTACAAGAGATAGTTCTAGGACAGCAAGAACTGTTACACATAGAAACCCTGTCTTGAAAATCAAAAAAAAATGAAAAAAGAAAAATAAAAGACATTTTTGGTTATGCCTGTTCCATTAATTAGATGTCTCTCTCTAATACTTATAAATAAAATTAGACCTGAAAACACAAAGGAGAGTTTCAAAGTCCCATACGTTTGCTAACAACTCCTAAACATCTCGGTGTGAGATGGATGTCCCTTTGCTTTAGCTATCAGAAGTTACACATCCTCAGAGGAACTAATCTATAATATGAATTTTCTCCTTTTGAGTTTTCAGAGAACCTCCCAAATCCTGTTCATTTTCTTTGTAATTTTCAAACAAAGATGACACAATTTAAATTCCATTTTTAGGTAACTGACATAGCTACCCTATTTTTCCTGTTTATTAATGACCTCCTCTTAGATTTTCTCCCCTTCTTCATTCTTTTCTTCTTTTTCTTACCCCAACACATTCACCTCTGTTCTCATTTGCTTTAATGCCCTCTCACTAGCTTTATATTTTCCCTCCAAAGCCAAAGTAACGATGTCCATTATTCTTATCTGAGTCTCTTCCCGCTTCCTTGTTTCCAGAATGGATTCTCTGTAACCAGTGGGTCATTGATCTGTGTTTACTCTTACATGGCCACATTGGGTCTTCATTACTGTGTTCATTTGTCTTGCTCAGGGAAAGGGGATTAACATCGCAAATGTGTCACATCTAAAGACACAAAGGAACTCTTACAGAGTTTGAGAAAAATATATAGTGGGTATGTTTTATAAATAATTTTTAAAAATTCAACTAAAAGTCACTTCTTTAACTTTCCCTACCGAACTGAAGACAAGAATTGCTTTCCAGTCTGTCGTATTAGGTTCTTAGCTGCTAAGTGGATGCAGACAAAAGATGGAACTTGTTGATTTATGTTTTCCCTGGGATAGAGCCATATCTGTAGACTGTATCCTTAGAACTCTATCTTATTTTTTCTTTCTAGAAATGATCCACTCAAATGTATAAATTATAAATAACTCAGTAGCATTTGGAAGTATGAGTTTTTGGGTTGAAAGAGGCCAAATCTGTCACTTTCACTCCATTTTCAGAGGAATTCTAGTTGAGACTGACCTAAGAGGGAACCATTTTCCAAATGACAGATGCGAGCAAGTGTCATTGAATCTGCTGAGTAAACAGAAGACTTATACAGGTGGCAAGAGTATAAGTCATCATAGGTATTACATTAATAAATGCTGAGTTGCTGAGATCCCTTGGGATTTAAAGGCATTTGATACCAAGTCTGACAACTTGAGTTCAAATATCAAGTATCCCATGGTGGCAGGTGACAACCAGCTCTTGCAGCCTATCCTCTGTCCTCACAAGTCCTATGGCCTAATCATTCCCTATCCCCTCCCATCCTCCCCACAAATGAACTTCCATAGAGTCTCGCCACTGCTCTAAATTATATACATTAAAAAAATAAATGACTTCTTCAAAAAGATAGCTGCACTCTCATGTACCTCACAGCATTATGACACTGAGATATAACAACCTGTGTATATTGACTGATTCAGGAACCAAGGAATTAAAAATGTGGTATAAATGTATAAATAACATTTCATATATGGACAATAGATTATCTAATCACTGAAAATCAGAAAAAGTTACAGTTTGTTATAGCATGGAAGAACACAGAAATCTTATGCTAAATAAGAAAAAAATCAATTGCTGTATGACTTCACTGATACTAGGAACCCAAAATGTTATACTAATGGAAAAATAAAAGGGTATCTGCCAGGTGGAAGTTGGAAGAAATTGAAAGATGGAAAAAGGCAAAAAACATACGTAGCATGAAAGGGAGTGACACATAGCACCTACAGTCAGCAAGATGATATTGCACACTTAACTTTTTTTAAAGATTTATTTATTTATTATGTATATAACATTCTGCCTCCATGTATGTCCACATGCCAGAGGAGGGTGTCAGATCTCAGTACAGATGGTTGTGAGCCACCATGTGGTTGCTGGGAATTGAACTCAGGACCTTTGGAAGAGCAGCCAGTGCTCTTAACCTCTGAGCCATCTCTCCATCCCTGTACACTTAAATTTTATAAAAAGTAGATATTTCTATGTTTTCACCACCACACAGGCATAGCAATCATGAGAGATGACTGATGCATTCATGAGCTTGATGGTAGTTCATTTTCCACTGTATACAGGTGTCAGATCATGCTGTATTCCTTAGCTGTGCATATTTGTATTCATCTATAAGACCTCAGTAAACCTAAGGGGAAAGGGTATGGGTCTGTGGTGAGTGTTTATAAATCCACTCAGGACTTCAGTGTTTTCTCTCCCTCTAGAAAACAGAGAAAAAAGACCGTGGACCCCACACTGTAGTTTTACTACCTATGGAACTCCTAAGTTCTGGTCAGTGTCTTAGTGGCCTCTCCACATGGAGACTGAAATGGACTTGAAACAGCTCCTGGGGAGAGGACCATGAAGAGCATGGAACAGCCATGGCTCTTCAGATGGACTTAAAGTCTCTTTTATAGCATCATGTTTGGAAAGGCTGGACATGTGAATAAATCCTCAATTGTCCCATTTCTCCAAATAAAACATTAAACAAATTGCTTGAGATGTGTTGGCAAGGCCTTATTTGTAGTCATTTGATGTTACCATTTTCTATTACAAATCACAAATTCAATTCTCAAATTCAATTATCCTGAAGAAGCCAGCCAATAAGCTTAGCAAGGTTCAAAAAACAGGACAAGTTGTACTCAGACACACCATATGTGGATACAGTACCATTTACTATAAGCCTCAGTAAAATGCAAAATGTATAGTTTCAAGTCCTGGACCTAGGAGGAAAGAGGCCATATACTCCTCATGTTTGGTGTTCTCATTGCAAAGTGATTCCACAGCTTGGGATGGAACACAGTTGATAGAACATCCTAGCAAAATGGAAACTCTGGAATTGATGCACAGCATCAAGGAAATCAGGCGCTTTGGCTTTTATGCTTAATCAAGAGGTAAGGCCTGATGGTCGGAAGTCTCAAGGTCATTCTCAGATCACAGTGAGTTTGAATCCACTCTAGCCTGCAAGAGACCCTTTCTCAAAGGAGGGGGAAATTTTCAATCCAAATGGTATTCCAAGAGGGAATAAGTTATTATGGCTATTTACAAAGTCATTAACATATCTCAGTTTCCAAATATTCTTAATTTCTCTTTATTTTGTTTTCATAGTCTTCCCCATATTAATTCTATCACAGTGTGTTTGTGTGTTTGTGTGTGTGTGTGTGTTTTGGAATCACAATAGGTAATAAATGGAGAAGATATGAAAATGAACTCTATGCATGCAGGGAATTGTCATAACAAAGCAAATTGCATTGTACAATTAATATGTTAACTAAAATTAGTTCTCTTATAATTTATCACTGAGTTTTCAGACCTTTGTGTGCTTGTTGTGCTTTATTAATGTGTATTTGTGTGCATGAGTGACCAGAGGTTGATAATAGGTGTCATTCCTTCTTTGCTCTCCACGTGTGTGTGTGTGTGTGTGTGTGTGAGAGAGAGAGAGAGAGAGAGAGAGAGAGAGAGAGAGGTGTGAGAGAGAGACACAGAGAGAGTCAGAGACAGAGAGACAAGAGACTTATAGACTCTGATGCTCATGTGATTTGCTTAGCTAGAAGCTCAGTAAGTTTTAGGGAATCTGCCTTCTCCTCTCCTCACAAGTCTTGACCACAGCTGTCAATCACCTTGTCTTTCATTCTGGTGTCCTGAACTCAGGTCCTCAGGCTGTCTTGTCACATGCTGACAGAACTATATTCTCATCCTCAGAGTATTTTATTTGCTGAGCTCACTCTGTAAAATAATGATTGTGAGTAAATAGATTTTGGGTTATGGAGGGAAGAACCCTGTAGATAACACGTGAGCCTCAAGATATTTATCTGAAAGGATCCATTGAGAAGATACCATTCTGAAGTTTGTGGCTTTCATGCATTTTTAACATTCAGATTGAAAAAATTACAAAATATGACCCTTATAACTGTAATAGCATCTATCTTTTAGAATTTGAACACTAACAACAATTAACTGCAAACTAAAAATGATATTAAAACAACAAATTAGCCTTGCATAGGTGATAACTTGGTGTAAATAGTTTTAATATCATAGTTTAATCAGCATGCACTAAGAAAACAATAAAAAAGGCATAGGCATGGGAGGGACCAGAAACAAGCAAAATTTAGTAGTAAGATAAAAAGTTAACATAATTTACTGTTGTTATATTGGTGCATTCTATATAGAACTCTGATCTCATTCATGCTTCTCATGTGGCTTAATTTCAGGTTGATCATATTCTAATAGCATGAAAATATCTATCTTAACATTTAGTCATTTGCTCGTTAATTAAATGATTTTCACATTTTTTTTCTGATTAGCACTGTCTTAGGTCTACAGGATGGAAACTTTCTCATCCAAAGGCACATAATCAAGTATATGAAATGAATTATGCATAATCTAAGATGTTGGAAGAGGGCATATTGCAAAATTGTATCAATCAATTCTATAAATATGTACATGTTGTATTCCATGTACAAGAAAATATTAGATGCTGCAGTATGAGAAAGGATCTGGAAAAACCTTCAACCATTTGACAATTTATGTGGCCTCATAGAATTTAAAATGAGTGAAAAATGGGTATAGGTGTGGGTTAGAGAGTGCAGTTACAGGCTTCCTTCCTCCCACAGTCATTGTGTGAGTCCTCTTTGAGCTCCTGGCTTTCTTCTTGAACTACTGTTCAATGACTTTCTGAACAATGGTTCTCTGAATACAGTAGCTTTCTAGTAGTTGAGTGTCTGATGTTTTTTTCCAGCACTATCTAGTATAGAACTGGACTCAGATTTCATACTTTTAATGACAGGGATAAGAGAGTTTGGGTAAAATATTATGAATGATTCAAAAGTAAAGTATTGGTATCATTTAAAAATAGAACAAAAAGTTGCAAGCAACTGGATTAATAGATCTGGGTCAGAAAACTCTCTCTTTGTGTCTCTCTGCCTCTCTCTTCCTCCCTTTTTCCCATGTGTTTGTGTGTGTGTGTGTGTGTGTGTGTGTGTGTTACTCCAAACAGTTTAGAAGATCTGTAATCCTAACCCAACAATTGAGGGAAATTACACCTGAAAGATGAAACTGAATATAGAATTATGAATTGCATGTTGCTCCATACTGTATGTATAACAGAAGTAGACAGACAGCATCAGTCTAAGAGTGAATAACCCATGCTGGAACAGAGTAGACAGTAGGATTTATAGGTACATATGTCTATAATATTCTATAGAAGCCTTTCTAAGGCTCAAGGATGGCAGGTAGACTACCATATTCACTTTAGGGCCTGTCATGGCTTCTATATTGAAGAAAAATCTGACTCTAGAAAACCCAGAAAATACTCAGAACCCAAAGGAAAAGTGGTAGAAATTCAATCATGTTGTCTCCTTGAACTAGGTTGGTTTGAGGGGAAGGCATGTGAGGTTCACATACTGTAGCTTAGTTTGCATAAGTAGACAGGAAGCCAATGAAGGTAGGCTGGACAAGGTGAAGAATTGAACTTTCGGTATGAAAATGTCAACGTTATGTTTAGCTAGAAACAAAGCATGACTTGAGTGACTCAGAAGAAGGAAAAAGAAAGAAAGAGAAGGAGAAATAGTAGCAAAAGCAAATCCCTAAAATGGAGAAAGGAGAGGGAAGGGAGATAAGAAGGACAAGGGTGTCTTCTCTGAACCAGCTGGGTATACCACAGAGATTCTTTTCTTCTTTCCTGGAAGTTCCAGGTCTTCTTTTATCTCTATGCTGCTTGCCCACACCCACCCTTTCTCCAGTTCCTTGAAAAATCAAGCTGGCTACCTCCTCAATTTCCATGAGACACTGGCAGTAACACGTGATTGCTATTATCTTGACTCCCAACAGCAGCATCTTACAGTGGAGATCGACAGCCTCTCAGTTCACTGGAGAGTTTTGAACAGGAGATGCGCCTGTAAGGTAAATCCTATTGCCCTTGTCTTTTTTAGACATTATCTTTGATACAGCTGTTTTTCCCCAGTGGGATTCAATACGATTCTTTAAACAATAACATGAGTATAACGCCTTTCCTAAATGATATCGCAGGGAAAAAATAAGAAGTTTTTGTTAAGCTAATTGTTTTCTGTCTTATTTTTTTCCATTTGGACATTTCCACATAATTATAAACAAACAATACTATTTGTAATAGATAAATAAAAATTGTTAAGGTGGAAATGTTCAAATAGAAAAAAATGAAAGACAAAAACAATTAGCCTAAAAAACTATTTTCTTTTCGTCAACCCCATATCGAACAGAAGTCTGATCTCTAAAATATGCAAAGACATCAAGAAACTTGACATCAAAAGAACAAATAACTAAATAAAAATTGGGGCACAGACCTAAATAGAGAACCCTCAACAGACTGAAGGATACTCAAAGAGAGATTCTCAAATGGTTTAAAGACACTTAAGGAAATGCTCAACATCCTTAGCCATTAGAGAAATGCAAATCAAAGCAATTCTGAGATTTCATCTTACACCTGTCAAAATTGCAAAAATCAAAAACACTGATGACAGCTTATACTGGAGAGGATATGGGTAAAGGGAACACTCTTCCATTGCTGATGGGAGTGCAAACTTGTACAGCCACTTTAAAATTCAGTATGGTGATTTCTCAGAAAATTAGGAAACAACCTATCTCAAGATGCAGAAATACCATTTTGGGGTCTATACCTAAAGGATGTTCAATCATACCAAAAGGACATGTGCTCACCTAAGTTCATAGCAGCATTATTTGTAATAGGCAGAACCTGGAAACAACCTAGAATGGATAAGGAAAATGTGGTACATTTACCCAATGGAGTATTACACAGTTGCAAAAAAATGACATCTTGAAATTTGCAGTTATATGGATGGATCTAGAAAAAAACATAGAGTGAGGTAACCCAGATCCTTAAAGACAAATATAATATATACTCATTCATAAGTGGCTTTTAGACACAAAGCAAAGAAAAATCAGCCTACAGTCCACAACCCTCGAGAACCTAGACAACAAAGAAGATCCTAAGAGAGACATACATGGATCTACATAGGAAGGAGAAAAAGACAAGATCTCCCGAGTAAGTTGGGAGCATAGGGATCACAGGAAGAAAGGGAGAGGGGAGGAAGGGAGCAGAGTGCAGAAAAATGTATAGCTCAATAAAAATAATTTTAAAAAATGATAAAAACAAATGGCATCAAGCTAAAGAGTTTTAGATTTGTCTTATTGACAGTAAAATGAAAAAACCTTAAATAAATAAACAAGCAAATAAATAAATGTATGCTAGTACCTTTATCAAGTACCTTTAAAAAGAATTAATATGAAATATGATTTGGTATGAAAGCATCATAAAGTTTTCCCAAAGAAAACTTACAGGAGAGCTGAAGGCCAAGCTTGAATTGAGAAGAGAGACTGCAGTATTTACAACAAAATTTGGATTCTCTTTGTGACAATCCTGGTTTGCTGAGTTGCTCAGCTTCGTGGATAAAGAGGACCCTTTCTTGAATGTTTAGGTAAAAAGAATGACAGCAAAACTGAGGATGCTGAATTCATAGTAGGAAAGGCTTCTATCCCCAGCTGTCATAACTGGTTCCTGTCCGACTCGCCATGGACAATTTTTACCTTCATATTCAATCTTCAGATTTGCATAAATACAAGAAGATTGGTCTGTCTCATTGAGAGAGAGTGTAAGGTTTATTGTAGATTGAATGAACAATGAGAAAACACAAACTCACTCATGGATTTGTTTCCTTCAAACATGGACATGACTCCTGCAGAGATCGCAGGAGATTGTTTGCAAAGAACTTTGCAAGGACAGAAATGGCCAAAGGTGATTACCCTTCCAAACGTATTCACAACACAATGCTATTTTTCACTTTTATTATGAATGAAGTATCCTAGAAGTACCGTGATAAATGGTCTTAAGTCTATGCCTGTCACAAAATTCAGTCTGATTTCCATGTAAGCCTTAGCCCATGAATAAGAATCTGTTCAATGGTTTTCACATTCAGTATTCTTTGTTAATACTGTTTTAGGATTTCCAATTGTATTTGAGCTTCTTTACCATGTGCATTGAAGATAGAATCCTGTGTAAATCAGTGATGATTGCATGGCTTGAATTCTGGCATAATGTGTTTCAAACTGGCTTTATATCCTGGGTTTGTTCTCTAAACAAATTTTCCTGCTTTGATTTCATTTGATAACACAAGAAGCAAAGTACAGCAGGTAAACCAAGTAAGGGAAGAAATGATTGACCAATGTAACTTAGTCTCTACATATAGATTAGACAGAGTTAGCTAAAACATCCCCTATTATTCTGAATGACAGGATGATAGAGCCCTAGACAGTTCTGACCAAATTAAGAAGCCCAAGAATTCAAGTTGAGGATGTATCATTTCATCTCTTGCCTCCATCTCCATTTCTATGATGTGGAATACCTATATTACCCTGCATTGATATGGATGGAGGCTATAAATTTGAAATAAAGTTACACCTGAAAGAAACAAATTGGTCATCTGCTTTCGTGGGGGAAATTCCATTTGTAGTCATTTTCTAGCACATGGTACGAGAATGACCAACATCTACTATGTGGTCCCTTAGTCATTTTCTCTAAATCATACATCATGGGAAGGGAAGACATACTCAAAGAAAGCTATCGGTTGGCCTAAATCCTAATCCATGCCTCTTTTATGCAATATATACACTAGCCCAGGTATAGCTTGAAGGAATAATATATTCTCTTCTCTAGAACAACAAGAAGTAAAAAGAAAAAAAAACAATGAATTCAACACTGTGAGGAAAAAATATGAATTTGTTGGTATTCTAACTATTAGCACATTACTGAGAAAGAAAATACATGAGCTTCCTCTTCTCTGCTTTCTATAATTACTTAGGCTGTTAGCCTTCCTACTCCCTGACCAATTACATTAAGTGTGATTTTATTACCTTGCCCGAGACCTCAGAATCCTCAACACAACATGGCCGAAAGTCGCTGCTAACAGACAGATGTCACTTTATGAACTCTACTTTGCCAATTCTTTATAGACCAATGGTCTGAGGAGAGATGGTCATGATACAACTCGAAGATCCTTAAACTCAGCAAAATTGGTCCATCCCTTGACTAGGAAGTGACACTCTGGAAGCTTTAAAGAGGTGGTACAGTCTATCTATGGCATGAGAGAACCAGGCATAGGTTTCATCCATGCTTGGATGATGAATGGTTTATTGTAGTATAAGACAGTTATCTCAAATGAAGCATTTTATTTACCGAGATTATTCAATTTATGAGGTCTAAATTGAAAAAATGGAATCCTGTCCACTGTATTCTCACTGTATAAGCCAAGGTCATATTCATTTTATATATCAATGCACCAAGTTTTTGTCCAGATATCACCAACTATTGGAATTGTCAAGCATATTTGCAGTTCTTCCTTCTTTGATCACTACACATTTGTATGTTGTTTTCCTTCTTCTTCCTCCAAAGGGAGAAAATACACAGGTTATGCTAATTTACATGTATTTACAAAACATGCTTCTCACTTCTATTCTCCATTAATCGTTTGAAATTCTGTTTTCATATCATAACATTTAGTATTCAATAAACAGTCCAGTACTGACTCTCAAGAGAAGCAACTTGCTTCATTTATTGAAATCTGAGTTTAAACAATAGATGAAGTGTTGAAGGAAGCAAATTTGTATCATATATACTGAGCTCTTTGTAACTTTGGTTGTGGGTGACCTTCACTGAATCTCAAAACTTCTGTCAGATCCAGGTGTGGTGCTTGTGAAGTTATATTGGAAGTATATATTAATAATGCTTGAAAATAGGAAGATGGAGAAATGATAAAGAGATATGCTTAGCTGTTCCATTAGTTAGCACTTAGTGTATATTATCTATTGTCATTATTCCTTTTTTCACAACTCCAGTGACTTTAAATTACCACATGGACAACTTGGTGACATATAAATGGCATCATGTCCCTAAAGACCTTATGCCCAGGAGACTTGAACTTTGAAGACTTAATCAACTATTATTAGTTGCATACCTTCAATAGTGGGAACTTCTTGGTGGTGAGACATCTACTTTGCATATAACTACTTAAAAGGGCATTTTCACTATGGTGGCAATTTTTTCTGACTTTTTGTCATTTCGAAGTCACTCAGTGTCAGTCACTACCTACTCTTCAAGGAGCTAGTTCCCCCAGAGTTCCCTTGTCAGCCTAGCATAGCATGATCAGAAAAAGAAATCACACTTTGGCTATAAATTATCCAAATTTAATTATTAGGCATCGAAAAGAAGGTTGTGGTAACATTGTACAAAGCAAACTATTTAGATAAAGCCTAGCAACATGGTACCTTGTATTCTCTAGGGAGAAGGATAAAGGATCTTTGGGCTTCATAAGAACTAGTGTATTATGGTAAAAAGAACATTATTTAACTGTAGAGAGTGCTTGTTTTTCCCAGGTCTATCATTTAGTAACTCAGGGTAAATCTCTAAATTTGTTTCTTCACTAAAAAAGGAGAATTATGAAATTCACCTAGTTCCTTGAAAAGTTCTACTTTGGGCCATGAATATTTACATACCATTTTATAAAAAATATTACTTCAATTTCAAAGTGAGTAAAACAGAGAGGATGTGAGCAGCTAATAGAGAATTATAAATATCTAATCTTCCATAGATTAAAAAATAAGAAAAATTTCAAGTGAGTTTGAAGGGGGAGGGTTGTGAATTATTTTGTTATCATATAATCACAACTGACTGAGATGAGAAGGGAAAATCACAGTTTGAGGCAATTCATTTGTAGTACTTCTGTGGGGAGGTAAAAAGAATGAGAGTTAACTTGGGTCATGGCACGGTGTTGGTTGTTTTGACAGGGAAGTGGGAGGCTTCTAGAAGATGTTCTTAGAAGGTTTCTAATCTCCATTTAACAACACACTGAAGGTTCTGGAATAAAGCAACTATAAGCCTTCCCAAATAGACTGCTTCTAACAGGAACGATAAGTTCAAACTATTCCCATGATCTTAGGCTCTTAGGCTACAGTTGAAGCCTTTACCTTATTTTCTAATGGGAAGCTCAAGTACAGCTGTGCCAGTAAGCATCTTCAATTTTCCTGTTTCATTCTTGTCCCTCCCTTTGAACAGGTAGAAGGTGCTAGTGCCTTTGTATGAGATTCTTCTCCCACAAATTTTGTCGAGTTGATCTGCAGTTTTCTTATATCCTTTAGTTCAAATGTTATTTCTTCAGGAAAGCATCTGTTCAGTCTCCAGACTAAAGCAGATTATTGTTCTAAACATCAATAGCTACTGGCCAGTGATTTCATATAATCCGAGTGAAGGAGACTGTGGAATTTATTCAGGCTCCTGGGACCTGAATGCCAAACTCAGCTGCGAGGTTCATGACAGCAGAATCAGTTTTCCCTAGCGTGTAATAATGGCCACGAATTCTGAAGAATAATTTTTGAATAAAGAAATAAACTAGTGAGGAAATAAGTTAGCAATATACAATTTAAAATTTAATAGTCATACAAATTTTATGTAGAAAACTGAAAAAAATGAAAAAGAATAATAGGACAAAAATATTTTATTTCCATTACACAGGAATAATGATTAATTATCTTTTAACATACTCAATTTATTGATACCGTAATAAAGTATTTTATTTAAAATATTATCATCCACTCCAGCAATATACATACTTGCAGTACATAATTATGTCTATCTAAATCTCTCTATATAAAAATTTTGTTTTGGACTATGTTGCTCATAAGATAATTTTATATCAAAAATACATTAAGTTTTTATAAAATAATAAAAATATTTTAATAAACAGGTATGTCTGGCTAGAAAAGAGCACATACTCTCCCATCCAGATCTATACCTTTTCTTTTTCTCTTTATAAAACAAGCAGATATCTTAATAATAAAATAAGATAAAACAATAGTAAATAAAACAGTATAGGACAAAAACCAATAAAGAAAAGAAAAAAAGCCAAAGAGAAAGCATAAGAAACATCTACAGATGCAGAGACACACAAATTCTCAACGCAAAACCAGAAGCCATGATATATACACAAAACATTTGTAAGGTGAAAACAAGCAAACAAATAAAAACAACCCCCCAAAGCCCAATATAGCTGCATAGATGCCATGGAATTCACTTTGTGTTGTCCTTCTACTGGTAGAGATGGGGTCTATCTTAAGAGTGCTTTGATGCCCCATTGAGACTCCCTTGGAGAAAACTAAGTTTTCATTCGCAAGTGATTATCAACTGGAGATAGCTTTTAGATTAGGGTTGGAGATATGTGCCCACTTTTCCTCTCAGTTCAGGATTTATGCATGCTGTCGTGGTCTCTCTTAGTTCATATGTGCATCAATCTTGCTGTGTTTAGAAGGCCTTGTTTCCTTGGTATCCTCTATTCACTCTGGCTCTTGCAATCTTTCTGCTTCCTCTTCTGCAGAGTCCCCTGAGCCTTGAAAGGAGGGATTTAATGGAAACATCCCATTAGTACTGAGTATTCCATGGTCTCTCATTCTCTGCATAATGCCCCACTGTGGGTTTCTCTGTTGTACTTGTATGCTGCAGGAGAAATCTTCTCTGATGTCAGCTCAGCAAGGCACTCATCTTTAGGAATAGCAGGATGTCCTTAGGAGTCTTTTAACTGCTATGTTCCTTTAGCAGTACAATGGTATTTGGTTTTCCCTAGATCCCTAGAGTCTTAGTTTCTTGGGCACCTGAACAGCGTCTATTAATGGGTTCCAGCTCACAGTGTAGGCTTTATCAATTCATATATTTGGTCATTACTTTCATGAGCTTTGTGCTACTATTGCTCCAGTGTAACTTTAAGGTAGGTCACTATTGTATACCAAAGGGTTTGTACCCGGGTTGGTGTTTATCTTTCTCTTTCGGTATTGTACAAAGTACTTTCTGATACCATGTCCACTAGTTCATAGGGATTAAGGTTATGGGCTGGCACCAGCTCAACCTCTCAATGTTTTATCGGTGCTGTCTTCCCCAATAGGGCTTTACCAACACACACACACACACACACACACACACACACGCTTCTACTGTATTAGGTTTTTATAAACCCCTCAGATAGCCCCTTAGTTTTAACTGTCTCTCCATACATTCCCTCCTTCACCTTCTTATCTTTTCCTCCCAGTTTGATCCTTCCATTCTTTTGCTACCACCTCTTCTCTCCACAACTATGTATCCTGTTTCCCCTCCTAGGAAGATCCATTCTTCTCTCCTAGCCCCTTGGTCTATTCCTAACTCCTGTGGTTCTGTAGATTGTAGCTTGCATAACAATGTCTTAACAGCTAACAACTACACATCTACATATAAATGAGTACATACTGTATTTGTCTTTCTTGACCTGGGTTACCTCACTCAGGGTCATTTTTTTTTCTAGCCCCATCCATTTACCTGCACGTTTAAAGATTTCATGTTTTTAATGGCTGAGTAATATCCCATTGTGCAAATGTACCACCTTTTAGTCCATTCATCTGTTGATAAATCTCTAGGTTGTTTCCAATTTCGGGCTATTATGAGCCAGAGCAACAATGAACGTGATAGATGAAGTATCTCTGTAGTACAATGATGTGCTGTTTGGATATATGATTAGGAAGAGTGGTATAGCTCGATCTTTAGGTAGGTAGAGTTCTGGCTTCGTGAGGAACTGCCACATAGATTTCCATAGTGACCGTACAAGTTTATACACCCACCATCAATGGATGCATGTTCTCTTTACTCCACGTCTTTAACAACATGAGTTGCCATTTGGTTTATTGATCTTGACAATTCTGACTGATATAAGATAAATGTTCAAAGTAGTTTTGATTTGCATTTCCCTAATGGCTAAGGATGATGAGCATTTCTCAGTAATGTGAGTTTTGAGACAGGATTTTTTTGTGAAGCTCTGGCCATCCTGGAATTGCTCTGGAGACTAATGCTGGCTTTGAACTCACAGCGGTACACTGGCCTCTGCCTCCCAAGTGCTCGATATACCAAGCTATTTTTATTGTAATATTTGTTTTCTTGGTGTTCTTATTTTTGAGTTCCTTATATATTTTGGATAGTAGCCCTCTATCCAAAGTTTTTCAGTTTCATGAGATCTTGGAGAGGAACCAATTTCAATTCCCAGACCCACAGCAGATGGCTACAACTGCCTGTAAACCTAGCTCCAGGGAATTCATCTCCTCTGGCCTTCGAGGGCACACAAGTGTAAGTGCATTGCCCCCTACAGAGACACACAGACATATGTAACTAAAAGTAATCAAATGAAGTTGCTGTGGAATTAAAAAGTTTATTTCAGATACTTAAAAGGTTCGTCCTTATAGTTCTGTTTCTTTAGATCCACTCTGCTACAAAAAAATCTGCATCAGTTAAGTTCTCTGGAGTCACAGAATTTATGGAATAGAGAGAGAGAGGAGGAGAGGAGAGGAGGAGAGGAGGGGAAGGGAGGGGAGGGG
>LOEQ01000488.1:82631-121469 GCA_001685075.1 Bramus lutescens | reverse complement strand
TGGCTCCAGGTGGCAAGCAGGCCACCAACGAGAGCCTACTCTTTACTGCCTTCACCTCTTCCATTCCGCCTCTGTGCACAGCACATGAGCCAGTCTGCTTCTCTTTCTCATCCATTTCTCCACCATACATTTGTTCATCATAACAGCATCTACCCGCCTGGCATCATAAGGCTCCAGGAAGGCTCATGGATGCTTTCTGTTAGCCAAGGCTTTGGGACCCAGGCTGGCCTGAGTGGAATGACATCAGATGAGCTGTGGCTGTCTCCTGGCCTTGGTGTCTAGCACCTGCCTGAGCCTGAATCTTTGTTGAAAGAATATACTGTAGTTTAGATATTGCATTTATGACCAGAATCTTCATAAGAATTTTTTAATGATTGCTTTTAGTAACTTTTTTTCTGGAATCCCATGCTTCCCATGCTTACACAGCTAATTAACATGATCCTCATGTTGACAGTCTCTGGAGGTTCCACTTATGACAGGTGTTTGTTTGCTTGTTTCTTGCTTTTTTGGGTAAGAATCAATGAATTATTGAATAGATGTGTAAAAATTAGCTACTTTCTTGGTCTCTCTCTCTCTCCCTCTGTGTGTGTGTATTTGTGTGTATGTGTTAAAGCAATACTTCCTCTTTTAAAATTTTTATGAGAACAATTACTTTTCATTTTACACACCAACCCCAGTTCCCTCTCCCTTCCCTTCTCCTGTTCTCACTTCTCCATACCATCCCTCATTCACTCCTCAGAGTGGGTAAGACCTTCCTTGGGGAGTCAACAAATTCTGGCGTACCAACTTGAGGCTGGAATAAGTCCCTTCCCACTGTATGAAGGCTGAGCAAGGTATCTCACCATAGGGAATGGGCTCCAAAAAGTCAATTCATGCACCTGGGATAGGTCATGGTGGCACTGCCAACCCTCCCTCCCTACAGAAGATCAAGTAACACAACTGTCACCCACATTCAGAGGGTCTAGTTTGGTCCCATGCAGGTTCCCCAGCTGTCAGTCCATAGTCCTTGAGCTCCCACTAGCTCGGGTCAGTTGTCTCTGTGGTTTGACCCATCATGACCTTGAACCTTCTTGTTCATAATGATCCCTCCCTGCTCTCTTCATCTGAACTCCAAGAGCTCAGCCCAGTGTTTGGCTGTGGGTCACTGCCTCTGCTTCTCTCAGTTACTGGATGTAGGTTCTATGGTCACTAATCTGATTACAGGGGAAGGTCTTTTCAGACACCCTCTCCACTATTTCTAGGAGTCTAGCTGGGGTCATCCTTGTGGATTCCTGAGAATTTCTCTAAGAACACGTTTCTCCCTAACCCCATAATGGCTCCCTCCATCAAGATATACCTTTCATTGCTCTTCCCCTCTGTCTCCCCCCAACTTGATCTTCTTGATCCCTCATGTTCCCATACCACAACCCCTCCCTTCTACCCCCTCCCAGTTTATCCAAGAGATCTTAACTGTTTGCCTTCCTGGGGCCCTCCATGTGTGACTCTCTTAGGGTCCCCCTTTTTACCTAGTTTCTCTGGGATTGTAGCTTGATTATCCTTTGGAAAGAAGCACTTCTAAGCTTTGACTGTATAGCCTGATTGGTTTGGGGGAAATAATGTTTTAAAGCTAAGGAAATTTTTCTATGAACAAATATGTAATAAGGATTTTATTATTAAGATAATTGTGTGTTATAAAGTCTCTCTTTTACCAAATTCTTTTAACTTTCTCTTTTTCTCTTTTAATCTGTTTACTTGGAAAGTTATTAAAATATTTTCTAAGAAAACTAGTTTGAGGCTCAAACATTTATGCACCTGCTTGAATTTTTGCACATGCATGCACTAAGCATATATTACATGCATATATGCAAAATATGAAATATAACAGCATATATTTTGAATGAAAGCAGGACCAGATGAGCTTGGTGAGCACTCCTTGATGAGGATACCTAAAAAAACCTATTTGATAAAAGTGATTTTTTTAAAATTTATTTTAAATATATACTTACTTATTTATCAAAATTTATTTTTAAATGTTAAGAAAACTAGGGTATTTGAATGTATGTATAATGTAGCTACATTTTGATGCTTTAATTATAGATATTCATAACATATACTTTCATAGAACATTATGTGCTTAAGTTATTGTGTGTATACTAATGCCTGATGCAATGCTTGAAGTATAAAAAGGCTCAGGAACTTTTTGAAAAGTTATAAAGAACCATGTCTCTGAATCTTGATATATACTTATGATTTGCTGTATTTGGTGCCTGATAAGTCAAATCTTAATTATTTGAAAGTGTCAGGTTAGAAAGTGAGACAGCTAGAGCCAGGGGTTAGAGTGTCATGCTAGCATAAATATGAATTTGTATGCAATATAAAGTAGAGGTAGACACCTAAGTTAGTGCTCTACTTTGATAATTGTAGTGTTCTTATATATGTGTCTGGTCTGCAGATTATTATATTACACTAACATAGTATGACAAAGCCCTATGTTTAAAGACAAGGCAAAATAATTCAAGATGATTCAATCTCAGTAATAAGAAAATTTCAGAGGAAGGAAAAGAGTTCATGTTTATTGAGACTGGGGAAAGGTTTGAATGACAAGATTCTTGCTTAAATACACATGTTTTGTGTTTCATATATGCACATAAGTCTAATAATGAATACATATCCATGCCTGCATCTACCCCTTAACTACAGTTCACCACGGTCCACATGACTTTTTCGTATCCTAGAGCTGAGAGAAATTCTTTCCATAGCGCGTCAAGGTCATGCAGCATCTCTACCTCAGCTTTATTTATTTATTTTTTTGTTGTCGTTGTAGTGACTTAGAATAATGTATTGTCTGAAAAAAGTCCTATCAACTAGGAATACATTTGAGCCTCCCAACTTCGGTTTCGTCTGTATCTCCCCTACCAAGTCCATTTTAAATATTCAGCAAGTGTTTGATTTATACAGAACAAAATCCCACTTAGCTTGAAATCTTTAACATTCTATTCCCCATCCTTCATTAAGCCACAGCTTGGCCTATTGTACCGAGGCACACGGAAAAGGTTATATTGTTAGACTTATTTCCCAGCGGTCAGTCACCTGCTGGGACTAGTGTCTCCTCTAAATTACTGGCCTAAGAAGAATGATCGCACCATTGTTCTTTAGTAAGTATCGTTCTCTCATTTGGGGTGTGCTGCCATGAACGGCCAGGTGTCAAAGATGTAGTGATATCAATGACTGGATCTGAATACTTTAGATCTGAATATGTTTTCCAGAAAAAAATCAACATGGGAACTTGATAAAAGAGTTGAAAAATATGCAAGTAAACACAAGAAAATTTCTCTGATGCTGGGGATACCAGTTTACGCTAATTCTGTCTCTGAGTATATTACATATCCTTTAGCACAATTAAGCTTCTTTTATCTTATTTAAAAGTTTTCCCTCCAAGAACTGAATTTTATGTGTCCTTTTTTTCACTTATGAAAGTACCTGAGCTCACCTGTGTAGAGATCCTTTGTCATTTAAGACGATCTGCAGTGTTCTGTCTTGATAACAGATTTATATCTCCCAACCCTCAGGTTCTGGTTTTATGAGGCTACTGATGATCATTTTGAAAATATCTTTAGTACGAGTAGGGGGAAAATATCACCTTTTAGATACAGTTTCCCTCACCTGAAATAATGAGCTTTGTGATTTGGTGGCAGGGCAAGATGGTGTGGAGGCTCCTCCATCTTGTTTTCTTGCTGAGGCCATTTCAAATTTAACTAGAATTTGATCTTCTTGATGGAGAATCCCATGGAAAATTACCCAATTCTGTTCTAGGACCCAAGATGCCCCAGCTAACTTATTTGTTTTAAACTGCCTGCTTGTGCAAACCTTCCCCTCCGGCTAACCACTTATCGTAGGTTCTGGTAGACTGTTTGCTTATGCAAACATGCAGGTGCAAAATGTGATACCAGGCTGTGGTTTTTACCTTTAAAAAGTCTCGACTTATCTTCTTGTCACCATATCTTGGCCAACACCTCTGACAGAAGCATCTTGTCCTGCCAGAGGCCAGACCATCATCCTGATCCCCAGAGGCCAGACCAGCATCCTGATCCCCAGAGGCCAGGACAGCTTTCAGATCTTGTTGGACTAGAGGTCATCCAGGCCATCAGAAGTTCAGCACCAAACTCAGGCAGAGACCTTCTACTCAAGAACAAGCCACTTCAATCAGAAGACCAGAGAGGAAAAAGAAACCAAGGAAGAAAACACTCATCCAACAAAACAAACCGAGAGATCGGCACTTCAACTTATAACTACTCCAAATCCAGGTGACGGAACCCAAGCATAAAAATGCAATCTTGTTACCAACTGAGCCCAGCCACCACAGTACAGCAAGCCTTGAATATTCCAAAAAGAAAATTACCTTAACACCAACATTACAAAGATAATGGAGGTCCTTAAAGAGGAAATGAATAAATTCCTAAAGAAAAGGAATAGACAAACAAAAAAAAGTAGGAAGTCAATAAACCCCTTTCAGAATGTTCAAGTAAGCCAAACACACAAACAAACAAAAACCTACCAAACAAACAAATAGTTTAAGGAAAGCCCCAACTAGTCAAAATGTAGAGAACAACTAACCGTTAGGTGCCCAGTCATAACTGATATACCTAAAATACAGTCCTTATATTTGAGGCTCAAAAAATAACTTAGAAGAGAAAACAAAAATATTGCTATTTATAATATAAATTACTAATATCATATAAGAAATATTATTGTGGTTAGAGTCTGATTCTAGGAAGTTTTCTGAGAGATCTTGTCTTCTAGATATGACAGGGAAGCTACAAACATGATATTTCAAAAGTATTGCTCCCTAAATAAGACTTGAATAATGACAATACTAGTGGACATGCTTATATGAATGGGGCAAATCTCACCAGTTCCCACTCCTCAGTGAAGAGATATAAGCAACTAATGACTTCTGGGAGGGGCAAAGTCAATATTTTCAAAGGGTGAGCTCCTTATCTGTTAACCAATACCAAGTGGTCAGTCTTAAAAAGCATATACATACAACTACCAGTAAGCAGATTCAGTAGGCTGTATTCATGAATTTATTAATATAAATGCATATAATAATAATTTTTTAAGATCACAAATAAGAAGTAGTAGGAGGAGGTATATGGAAGGGAAATGATGTAATAATGTTTTAATGAAAAATAAAATAAATTTTAAAAAAGGATGTATACTATCCTGACCTCTAACATGATCTCAGTTTTTCCTAGTTTTGTATTTTGCGCAAACAGGACACCAGAGCTTAGATCCTTTGGCACAGCTTTCAGTCAATTCTAACTTTGGTGATTCACTAGTAAAACTGTCCTCATTCATTCTACTGATGATAAAATTTCACCATGTGACTATTGCTCAATTCCTCTCTGCTTTCTATCATTGCTAGACATTTAGATAATGTGTGGGTTTGGACTGCTATAAATCAAATTGCTTTGAACACACTATTGAATGCTTTTGTGTGAGCATATGTATGCATTTCAATTAGGCACATGAGTAGAAGTAGAATTGCTGGTTTTGGTTTACTTTGCTATTAAATATTTGATGTCAACTTAATCAGTTTTGGAAGAGTGTCATGGTTTGAATATAAAACACTCATCATAGTCTCATGTTTGAATGCTTGGTCTGCATTCTGCGGTACGATCTTGGAAGTTTAGCTGGAGGAATTAGGTCACTGGCTATGGGCTTGGGAAAGTGTCTTGTTCTTGATTGTATCTTGTTTGACTCTACTTTCGTCCATGAGATTGTTTTGCCATGTCCTCCCTGTTTTGATGGATGAGTCATTCTAAACTGGGAACCAAAGTACAGGCCTTCTTCCTTAAGTCATTTCTCAGGCATTGAAATAGAGTAGTGACTAGTACAACTGAACAAAAATGTTAGTACATTGAGTCAGTATGTAAACTTTTAGTTCTAATCTATTATTGTACCCAATAAGTATTGTTTACATTTATTACCAATGCTATTATTCATATCTTAAAAAATTCACTTGAACCATAATAAATTATGATCCACAAATAATACCAACAAAATATGTAAATGTTGAAGACTGAATGTTTTATTACCTTTTAGTAGAACAATGCACATTTTACTTTAAATATCATTTAAGAGAAACATATGCAGAAAATATCCATCATTGAACTTGCTTTCTTAGAATCTTAAAATTAAGAGTCTGTCCAACCCTTCCATTGAAAAGCAAAATAAAAGAAAGGAATGAAAAGAAAAATAAGAATTCCACAGCCAATTATTCTTTCTTGTTGTTTTGATTCATTTTGTTCAATTATACATTGCTGAATAAACCTAGCCCCTCTAGCATTAGCCTACTGAACTTAAATGATTTGTATGTGATCTAATCATATTTCCTGGTCCCAGGTCACTCTGTAGTCTAACTATGGACGCCTGTGTCTTATTTCCATGCGTTAGGTCTCAGAGATAACCAAATGCAAGTCCAGCTTCACTAATTAGAGTCACCAGGTCCCTGTGGTCTCCTTGCAGTGCCTTCTCTCCCTGCATCATATCAATTTTGTAGCATGTTTTCCTCGTGCCTTTCCCTGAAGCAACCTCTCCTTCAATTCCTCCTATCCCTGCGGAGTCTGCTTCAGCATTTGTTTATATATCAAAATAATTGGAAACTAAATTAATTCTCAGCTTCAGTTTTTCAATTTTGTGACTTTCCCCTCACCCCCTCAGTCTTGGGACTTTGGTAATCATCAAGGACTTTGAAAATAGAAAGCACAGAATAGATACTGATTGATTAGTTGATGATTTAGTCTATGATTTTGTGATTGACTGACTAGCTTGGTTACTTTACTTCTCGTGGGTTCTCAGGATCTGATTATTATACTACACAGAGAGAGTCATTAGATGTGTTTGCAAAGCCCACAGTCTCAATCCTCTGCTGCTTTTATATGAGAGACTTGATAGAAAAACCAATATAAACCTCTGAGTGTGTTCTTTAGAGAAAACATACATATCATGTTTCTTTATATACTAAACACATCCGACTGTGCATTTATAGGCATATCTTGTATATATATGCATAGGTATATATATAATTTTTTCTTGTTTTGTTCTTGCATAACTTTAATTTTTATACATCTTATGAAACTCAAAATTAAATATGAAAATAATATATATTTATATGTATATGTTAATACATGGATAGAGAAGGGGAATCAGGGAGTCAGAGAGGTACTGAGAGAGACTGACAGTTCTATAATTTCATACAGTTGAGAATTAATGAAAGTAGTTCCTAAGATAGCAGTTAGTGACCTCCACTTTCTATACTCATGCTCTGTGTAATGTCCCTCAAGTTGGGTTCTATTTAATCAAGTGACTTTTCTTTCTAAGTAACAACATTCTAATGACTGGTTTTGAGAGTATCTAATCTCTATATTTCTAGGAGTTTTCTACTGACTGAAAGCCCTTTCCAGCTTTCAAAATGCATGTTGCCATACTTGAAGGGCTAAGGAAAAATGAACTTAATACAGCCTCTTTAAAACAGCAGTGTAGAACTTGGTGCAGTATTGAATCTCAGTATTTTGGCTAAGATCAAGTATTGTACTGTCACTACCAGTCCAAAAGCCCTTGAAGAAATGGATTCCACAGGTGCATTGATTCGGGTGGATAACGAAGTCCAAAAACCCTTGAAGAAATGGGTTCTATAGGTGCATTGATTCTGTTAGATATCGATTCTTTCCCTATCAGCCTTCAGATGAGGCTGATTATCCTGGCAGACATGTTAATTATACCTTCTTAGAGACCCTGAAGTAAAGGATTCAGAGGAGTCATAACCCAAGGTTTCCAGAAGCTGAAAGTTAGCAATTCTGTGGGGTTTATAGCAGTATTTTTGGTATAAGTTGTTATATTATAAAAGTCTTTTCTGGAAGATCACATCTGTGGAGTGTCTACTCAATACTCAACAATAGGACACCTGAAGTACAGGATCTAATTTGTTATTTAAAAACTGTTCTACGATTCAAGGCTATGGAACAACCCTGATGGCAAAAGCAGAGGTGAATAAAACTCTTCAGAAAGTCTAGCTCAACTTTCCAAGGTCATAAAGAACAAACATTACAAATAAGCACTTCATGCCATGAAGAATGGAATGAGAGAAATGTTTTCATGGATTAAGAATGAAATATACCAGAGAATGAGACAATAAAAAGAGGGAATAGCCATTATATATGTATATTATACCTTAGGGAAAAAGAAAATTGGTTTAAATTCTCTTGAACTGAAGATATGTTCACAAATGAAGGTACACAAAAGATACAGAAATAACTAGAAACCTGTTATTTTCTTTCTGAAGAAAATGAGAAGTTATTGCCTGAGAAGGTTTTGCAACAGATAGCACATTTTTCCAGGAAAGTAATGCTTTATATGGCTACCAGATTTCCAAGCTAGCTAGGACCATAGCTAATAATAATGTGGCTGAATTACTGCACACTTGTAATGAAAATAATGGGACATCAGACTCTTAAAATGATACGCATTAGATATAATGGCAAAATGAAGCCAATAAGGTGGAAAAACAAATTGCTTAACTAAATTATTTCCTCAAGAAAACCACTTCTAATGGAAAATGTGTGGGAATTCTGGACTTTGGTGAGACCTTTTGAATTGATATCAGTGGTTCTGCATTGTTATTTCTAACACCTTTACAAAATAACCCACTCTTGATACCAATCTATTGTTAGCACAAGTTTTGCTCATAAGAAACATGAATAGGGACCCTGTGAGGTTAGGTGCAAGGTGTTCTTTTGTTTCAAGATGAGAAGTTGAAAGGGGAATATGGAGAGGAAAAGAAGTAAGAAAAAATGATACAAAGCGTCACAGTGACTCGCTGTTCAAAGAAACAGGTTAGTTCAATGTACTGAGGATGCATTGTGTGAATACATAGGAATACTGTGTAAATTGCATCTGCATAATCCCAGTCAATTTAGCATCTTGGGTTCATCTTAAAACTGAGATTGTGGTGGATGCTTCCATTTGTACATTCTTACCTAGATGCCAATCCTGTAACTGACTACCATGCTGACTGATAAATCTATGTAACCATTTTACGAGGAAAATGGAAAGTCACAAGAAATAAATTTGGATTATCCCCCTTTTATAAAAGATATTATCTGTTAAAGAAAGGGAGGCTGTATGATTATCAATTTAGATGTCTACCAGGTAAAGGGATAGATGGGTAAGGAATTATTTCTGAATTTGCCCATGAAGGTGTTTCTGGAGGAGCCATCTCATTGTACCTCACAGAGAAGACGTCTTCATTTTTTAAAGGCACATCCAGTCCAACAAGGGCCCTGTAGATCAATAAGGTAGAGGAAAGTTGGCTGGTTTCTCCAGACTTGGAACCCCTTTCTTGCTCTTAGACATTAGAACTCAGTATCTTTTATCTTTAGGTTCTGTGACAGACATGTATTGGGCCTCCTTCCCCTCCTCCTCCTAGTCTACTTACATAAAGTCTTAGTTCTTGAGCTGGGGGTTAAGTTATTGCCTTCTATGGCTCTCTAGATTTCATTCAGATGACCTACCATGGTAGTATCTCTCTGTCTCTATCTCTGTTTCTCTCTGTCTCATGTGTATGTGTGTGCACACATGCATGAGCAGTTATGCAGACTATTATAGTTAATTTTGGTTGTCAACTTAGCTATGTCTGGACTCAATAAAAATGGAAACAGCTGGGCACACCTGTGATGTAAGTTTTGATTGAATTATTTGAAGTAAAGATCTGCCCTAAAGGTTGGTCACTCTTTCTGATAGCAGCCCACGTAAAAGTACATGGAAGATGGAAGCTTTACTCTTTGTGTCTGCTTGCTTTTACTCTTGCTGGAAAGGTAATATATCCTTTTTCTGAGATATCCTGAATGACAATGAAGACTGAAAACCAACAATTCAAGGAATACTCTTAGACTCCAAAACATAACAGGACTTTTGAGACATCCAGCCTTGTGGGCTGAACAACTACCGGATCCTTTGCTTTCTGTAGGCATCCAGCCATTAATGTCTACAGACCAGTCGGGCCACATTCTGTAAGCCCATCTAATAAATCCTGTATATAATGCATATATTCACTCTATTAGTTCTAGTCCTTTAGCTATCCCTGACTAAAACATACATGTAATATAGCCTGCATGGTGAGACCAGAGCACAATATTTGATGTCAGGTCCTTTCCTTCCTCACAGTTTGATATGGATCCTCTTATTTATCTCATATGTCAGCTAGATGACTATGGACTTCTGGGGACTTTTCTGTCTGTTTCATTTATATTGTCATAGGAGCCTGATATTACAGATGCTGTATTACTGTGTCTGGACTTAAAAGGGTCTAGGGCTCCAAATTCAGGTCCTCATGTAGCGAGAGTTTCCCGCTGAACCATCTCTTACACCCCAACTGTTTTATTCCCATATATTTGCATAAATATTTCTTTCAATAAATTATCTATCATCTGTCTGTTTATCTATCTATCTATCTATCTATCTATCTATCTATNNNTATCTATCTATCTATCTATCTATCTATCTATCTATCTATCATCTATTACCTATCATATTTCTATGTAATATATTTCATGTACATGTCTGTCTATCATATATATATCTGTTATCTGTGTACATATGTATCTATCCATTCATTTTATAGTTTCTGTCAATGTGTAGAACCTTAATAAAACCAGAAAAAGAGATAGACTTGACCAAACAGGCTCTAAACTAGAACATGCAGCATAGGCTGATGAAATATCAACCATCCTCTCCTTCCTTCTATAAATGCAGACACCTTACCTTGTGTGAACATCTTCATAAGAGCAAGACAGTATGGACTACTTTTCCATCAAAGAATTGTGGATGGAAACTGTTTGTCACTATCAGTTAAGGAATGTCTTCTCATGGGAACCTTGAGCCATGTATTAAAAGAAACCTACTGTATGACAGGAGCTTGAGACTCTAAATGGATGCATGGGAGAGATACACACCCACCTGCTTGTAAGAATGAAAGGAGGAAAATTCAAGATGTCATCATTTTTTCTGCTGTGTAGTACTCCATTGTGCAGGCAAATGGATGGAGCTAGAAACCATCATTTTGAGTGAGGTTCCCCAGATACAGAAAGACAATTATCACATGTATTCACTCATAAGTTGTTTTTAAACATAAAGCAAAGAAAACAAGTGCACAAATCACAATCACAATCCCAGAGAACCTAGACAACAATGAGGACCCTAAGAGAGACATACATATATCTAATCTACATGGGAAGTAGAAAAAGACAAGATCTCCTGAGTAAATTGGGAGCATGAGGACCTTGAGAGAGGGTTGAAAGGGAGGGGAGAGGTAGGGAGGGGAGTATAGAAAAATGTAGAGCTCAATAAAAATAAAAAAATTAAAGAAATGAAAAGAGGAGAAACCTGAAGTATGCTAACCACCAAGAATATGGATTATAGCAGCTTCTGTCATTATTTGCAAATAGAAAACACATAGAAACAGTGCAGGGATGCAATGTAAATGAAGGCTGAATTTATGTTTAAAAAATAGAAAGAAAAGAGGCTATAGAAATGGATCAATGGTTAAGAGTGTTCACTGCTTTTGTACAGGACCTGAGTTACATTCTCAGTACCCATATTAGGTGGCTCACAGCCACTTGCAACTCTGATGCCCTTTTCTGACCTCCACAGGCACATGGATATGTGGTGTGCTCACATGTGTGTGTACATGCACACAATTTTAAAAACAGAACAAAATCTAAAACTAAATAAAAAAAAAGTCCAGACTCAGAGAACAGATAAAAACACATGGTAATAACTTGTATACAAAGGTATTCCTTTTGGATCCTGTCAGTGCCTGGCTTCTCCTGTCTATTGAAAAGCACTACATTGGCAGCATGATTTCGTAGGTATAATCGTCACATGCTAGGCGTCAGCATGCTTTCCAAATAAACTGCACAATCATAGATTCCCATAGCTGCTGGGATGGCTCTCCATTGGAGAAGAGTTGATTTAGTCAGCAGCAAAGCACAGGAGTGCATTTTCTGTAATATTTGCTTGGGAGCTCAAAATTTAAACTTGAAGCCTTGGCTCAACCACGTGTCCAAGGTAATAAAAACTGCTTCTATTGAAGATATAATTTTAGAATAGCCATTGTGTATATTTTTCCAATTAATTGGACTTTAATTACTTTGCAGAGAATCTATAAAAGAGTCATCAAAGTTTCCAAGATGAGAACAAGCTGGTACATATTCCATTTACTTTTTGTAGAGCTATCTCCCCATGAAACTTAAAAAAAAAAAACAATGACCAATTTAATTTTCTGTTGTTGAGTTTTACAAAAGACCCAACAGAGGCTACTATCTCTAATTTTTAATTTGGAAATGTAAGTGCTGAAAAGGGAACATATGCAAAATGCTATGTTAATCAAGGTGACCCTTCATATTTACCCCAAGATCCATTCTATGTATCTTTCTCCAAATTCTCACATATATTTACACACACGCATACATACACACAAATATGCAAGATTGCATCACTATTCATCCAAGCAAGGTTAAAAGATGCAAGCAAAGCAAAGTATAATGACAAAGCCTTATAGTCTAAGAACCTAGGAAGTCAAGCTAGGAAGTTTTCAGTTCAAGGTTATCCTGGTATGTAAACTGAGACTTTGTGTGTGTCAAAAGATTAAGAAAATATAGTGGCATAAAGTTAATTTTTTAATCTCATTTCTCAGAAAACAAAATTCCTGAAGTTATAAGGGGGAATAATTACAAAAGAACATATAAAATCATTAAAAGAATGTGTTTTCTCTGTTGAGACTATGATGCAAAACACTTAAGAGTGTAAATATAACAATGAGAAAAAATACTTTCTCTTGAAGTAAATTGCTTCCAGTCAACTAGTAAGTGAGCCTTAAGTCCCAGTGATGTAAATGTTAATGATGGATGTCTCAGAACTGAAGGAGAAAATGCTGAAAGTTATCTAAGGTTGAACCCTATCATTTTCTTCATTAAAACACTAATGACAAAATAGGGTGGAACAGCTTTTATATACTATCCTAATTATATTCAATTTGGTAAATAGAAAACACTAGCACTTTGAGCAATAGAGCAGACCAAACTGGAAACTAAATAAAGAATTCAATGTGAAATTAAAATCCATCAGAATCCATCAGTTCACTATGGCTGAAATACATACTTACCCAAAGGTAGCCAGTTTCTCTTTGGGGTGTCTCAAATCTCTTTTCACCCCTGGACTTTGATACTGTGAAATGCTAAGCTTGGAGATAATTAGCTCACTATTTTTCCTTTAATTTTGAATTTCTGATTTTCAACCTTGTACTATACACTGTGGTTATAATCCATGTTTTCTAACCAAAGCCACTTGGATTTACTTCATAATACTGTCTGGTACATTTCTGTAGCCGGAATTAGTTTAATGTTTCTGACAATGAATTTCCAAGTAATTGAAATGGCTTCACTCCATGATATGTCTCTCAGGGCACTCTTGGAAATTAAATGTTACTTCTCAACAGTTGTTTGCTTACTTCATCCTCATTTTATTAAATAATCATAAAAACTTTCAAATTTAAATATGCATGCTCTGTTATCTCAAAGGTCTGGCAAGAAGGAGCAGCTGGATGAAACTCAGCCAACTGCGTGGTCTTTTTGTACCTTGGAGGATTTTCTATTTTCATTCAAGCATATCCCAAGTCATGAGCATCTCAGAGATGGCCGCCTCACTCTCACTAGGGTCTTACCTTATTTGCACTAGGACAGCAGAAATTGCATCTCATTACAGCTAGCTCAAACCTTTCTACAGTTGTTGGGAACACCTCACACAATTAATAGACAAGGGAGTAAATTGGTCTTTCACTTGCTGAAGAAAAGCTTGGCACAAAATTTATTCTGATTAAGGAAACAGAGAGACAGGTATCCACTGTTCTGTAGGTGAGGATTAAATGCTTTATTAATAAGGTCCAATTTGTAACAAAAGGCCTGCTTCTCATTGTAGGAATGTTTCACATGTCTTGTTATACAATCTTAGAATTCAAATTGGAAAATATAGTCCTTGTTTGAAGTTGACTCAAAGACACGGAATGACTTATACAGGTTCAATGGTTGAATTCCCAGTTTCCCTGCTCCATAGCAGTGTACAGTGACACAGACTTGGTAAACTGCGGAGGCAGGCAGTACCATGGGGTACTAAAGCCATCATTTCTACCTCCCGCATGATAGCTTTGAAGCTTCAAGTTCCCCCAAACCAAAATAAGGTCAGCTGCACATGATTTTATGAAGTCAAAAGTTAGTTTCAGAGCACTCAAAGTATAAGAAATGGTAATACTGATGATTCTAATAACGACAATACAGATCTGTAGTTGCTCATTAATATTTCTAGTAGTCTGACTGATTCAAGAAGAATTGCATTATAGCTCGATTGGGTATGCTATTTGGAAAAACTTACATTCAGTCCCTTTAGTTTGTCCACTACACATGGTAATTTTTTTCTTCTAAAGCACAAAACAATGGATAGGTATTTCCACAAAGATGGCTGTGTGCATTAGCTTATGGAAAGAAAGAACTTGCTTTCTGGTCCCAGTTGTTCTTCTCTGGGTCTATTGAGGAACTCTAGGCAAGGAAACCCATCTTTCCATTCTTTTCGGAAAGCAGGGCAAGGAATAGAAGTCTTTCTCTGTCACATCAAGACTGGATCTACGTAATTATTTCAACGACAGAGTGAGAGTGGCTGCAGTATTGTCCCTTAAGTACTTGGCATTCCTTGGAAGAAAACATCATATAATTGGACTTTAATAACTTGGAGGAAAATGCATCCTACGGCCATAAAATGTTTCTCTCCAACATTAGATATGATTACCTCTTAAAAAGTGTTCGTATTTACGGATGTGTGATTATAACGTCCATTACAGAGGCAAGAGCAAGAAAAAGATGCAGAAAAGGTACAGAAAGAACAGATAATCAACAATTTTACTCCTGAGCATTTTAGGCAGAGGAGTGCTTTTATCACTTGCATTGTCAAGTTCAGTAGGAGAATTGTTGAACAAGGAGTCCTGTCCTGAATACAATTTCCACCTCCCCACTCCCCTTCAATTCTATTTCAGAAGTCTGTTTAAGGGAGTGCTATCTTGATGCCTAGGCAAGAGCAAGGATAAGGGAGTGAAACCTGCTGGCTCCAGACATTCAGTTCCCACTGAGCACTATGATTCCCACCAAGTACATCCATCAAACTCGAAGTACTTTCTGCGATGGTTGTTCAAGGTAGAGAACACATAACAGTATGATTCTTGACCTCGGTTGAAAATGGCCTGGGAGAGAAGACTGGGGACCATCTGGTGTTGCTTACATGTACGTTGATGACTTCTGGCCAGTCATATCTATCTCATTCCTCATTCCTTACCCCATGCCATTGATATTGATAGTTTTGAAGACTAATATACTTGGAATATTAAAATATTAGGACTGATTTTCTAGAAAATCCTAGAGAAAATCTTAGTCTTTAGAGAATACCCTACATAGATAACTCAAACCAGCCTTAGGGTAATGTAAAATTTGCTATCACAGAACAGCCACAGGAAGGACTCTGCTTCTTATATGCCAAAAATCATCAAAATGTGAGACTGAAGTTTTCCTGGGATGCCTATGGATGTTCTGTCATGTGAGCTGTCTACAGGTTATTCTTTAACCCTACTCAAACTAGATTTTCAGTACTTGCACCTGAAAGTATCTTAACTTGGCAGGATTTTAAGTTAATGGTTCCATGTTTAAAACCACAATACTACCCTCAGATTTTTACTTAAAACAGAGACTCAGGGGTAGCCTTTGAGGATTCTGATCCACTGGTTCTGTTTGGAGCTCACCTTGTCTTGGTTGTTTTTGTCAACTTGACCCAGCTGGGATGATCTGGGAGAAGGAACCTCATTTAAAAAAAATATATATATCCACCAGACTGTCCTGAAAGCAAGTCTTTAGGGCATTTTCTTGATTAATGGTCGACATGAAAATGATCAGCGCACCCTGGGCAGTGCTACTTCTGGGCAGGTGGTGGTGGCATCTAAAAGAAAGTTTAGCTGAGCAAGCCAATCAGCAAACCGCACTCCTCCACGGACTTTGCTTTGGTTCCTGCCTCATAATGAACTGTGAGCCTTCAGATGAAGTAAAACCTTGTCCTCCCGAAGTTCCTTCTGGCCAAGGTGTTTAACGTAGCAAGCAAAAGGAAACTACGAAAAAGCTTTTCCTGAGTACCCAGCGGATGCTCATGCTCAGAAGCAGTTTGGATTTTGCTTTGGTTGCTAGGAGACCAACAAGAATTAAAGGTAGACCTGGCACTTGACTTAGTCTGGATGAGATAAAGGCAGTTTACTCAGAGTTGAGTGTGGATGTTTTGGTTTTTCATCTGGGGGAGGAGTGAAACATATTTCCCTTATATCCCCATATAGGGGATACCAGCAAGATACCGCCTCTGGGACTGCTTTCATCTTTACAGTGAGGACACTAGAGAAGGGAGACATCCCCTGTTTTCCATAATAACCTTTGAAAATGAAAATTTTAATGTATTTTGCCTTCTGATCTAACTTATTTGCTTCAGTAACTTATGAGATTTTTCTAATGGCAAGTTCTTTTTATTGAAAAAATTGAAATATACCATAAGCACTATTATAACTCATTTATGCAAAACACTGTATTTCTTCTTTAGTTTTCCTGTATTGCTTTCCAGAGAACTTGACCCAAATACCATCAACTGTGATTTGATTTTAAATTACTTAATTTTTTTCTTTGCCGTTTTCATACATTTATTTATTTAATTCTAGTTAGTTTCATCTTTTCTTCTCTTATTTTTCTCTCAGGTTCCTCTTCCTTTAAGTCACTTTTCCCACATTCATGATTTTTTTTTTTTTGCGACCCACTGAGTTTACCCAGGACCTTCTGTGTGGCCATGGTTCTTGAAACTTTCCACCGGAGCCTGGTACATTCTAAAGACACTGGCTCTTCATTCTTTATAGCAAATCAATAAGCAGTAAATCAGTAAATCAAAGGAGTATGGCCTTGTGAACTCCTCCTTCATCTGTAACTACTGATAGTACCATTTTTGTGCTGGCTAAGTGCAGAAGCTTCAGATGCTATTCATAAGATCATGGTTGCAGTGACGGTATCATACCTGCAAGATGACACTTAAGTTACATTATTTTTGCCCTTTCTTTTATGATTTTCCCTGAGCCTTAGAGGACGTGGTACAAATGCCTATAACAGGCCGATCACTCACCCTTTCCTTATTCTCAGAGCCTTGAGTAGTCATAAGTATCTGCCTTCACCACTGATTATTACAAAGAGAAACTTCTCAAATTAAGGATAAGTATAGCCTCAAATCTGATTACTGCATTACTGAAATGAATGATAGAACTAGCCAGTTACACCTAGAAGAATTTTTAAAAGAGTAATTGCAGTTTAAAATGAGCAATGTTTTAACTTTTTATTATATTACCATTTTAGTACATCTATAATCACTGTTTTCTTTATTGAAATATGTTCTTTTGGGGGTTAAGTATTTTGCTTAAACTTCCACATCTCAGCCTACCTTCAGGGAAGTCTGGGAAGGAACTCAACCGGGAACCTGGAGTCAGGAACTAAAGCAAGGACAATAAAGTAGTTCCCTATGACTTTATGAGCTTGCTTTTTTATACAGCTTAAGACTCATTTGTCCAGGAGTGCCGCCTTCCACATCAATCATTAATCAATTAATATATGTGAATATAAACAATAATAAGTATATTATTATAATAAATTAGTTGCCTGTAGTTCTTTGTGTAGGGATGAGGCATCTTAGGCCTACCTTTGTCCATGTTAACATGTCTACTATTGCTATTCTTATTCAAATCATATTTAGGGAGTCATGCTGGTGAGACTTTATGGGGGTAACTTCTGATACTCTAAGAGACACACTCTCCCAGTAATATCCTTGTTCCTCTGGGTTATACAGTATTTCCATGCCCCTCTTCTGAAATTATCCCTGAGCATTAGGTTCAGGAGTTATATTGTAGATGTATCATCTGTGTTTTGGTTATATTATATTACCATTTTAGTACATCTATAATCACTGTTTTCTTTATTGAAATATGTTCTTTTGGGGGTTAAGTATTTTGCTTAAACTTCCACATCTCAGCCTACCATTCAGGGAAGTCTGAAATTATCCCTGAGAATTAGGTTCAGGAGTTGTATTGTAGATGTATCATCTGTGTTTTGGTTAGTTCTGTTATTCGGTGATGGTCTCCATCTGTTGAAAAAGAAAATTTCCTTGCTCTCTTTCAAATTTGTTACCTTTTAAAAAATTAATTTCTATTCCATACATGTATGTGTATGCATATAAATATATTTTCCTAAATACATAAATACAAACTACTCAGTCTTTATAATGTTACTTGTATATTTCACTTAGAAAGAACAATTAAATTAAGTGGAAAATAGAGGCTGAGGAGATCCTAGCCAGTACCATGCTTGCCTTGAAACCATAGGGCTCAAGTTTGATCTTAAGCACTCCTCTAAAAAGCTGGACAGAGTATGGAGGTTTAGTATTGGATAACCGTGCTGTGGAAACCCCTTCAGCCAATAGCCTTTAAGATACTGGCCTGCTTTGGGCATGGTCTCATGTACTATAAATGCAGATGAAAAGCATGCTTAGGTCTCTTGGCTGCTAGATTTGGATCTCAATCCCAGTGCATGAAGAAGACTGCGGATGACTATCATTTCTGTGAGCTTATCTCCAGATAAATAAACTTGTTAGCCAACATTCTGGGTAATTGTGGGACTCTTTTGTATGCCAACAAATCCACCATGGATCCGCCGAAGACCTAAAAAAAAGTTTGAGAAATAAAAGAGGACTTCTAGACTCAAAAAAGAAAAACTAGTGCAACTTCTTGGTAGTCATTTTTTTTTTCAGATAGACTCTGTTTGCTGCTGCAGGCAAAGGAGAGGCTTCTTTAAGAGATGGATTCCTGGTTTGTGCTTTTCCTGTCACAGGGCACTTAAATAGGGTCTGTAAGCAACATGTTACAAAATGATTATTTATAAATGCATGTTTTCATTTAAATGGTGTTGATTATAAGTGGTTAATGATCACAGTCAATTCCTAATAAAAAGGGGGAATATCATATCGAGATGAATACTCTGCATTGGTATGGATCTTGGTTATTGATACATATTTAAGATTGATTTTGTTATGCTATGTATGTATATTTCTGCTCTTGTTTAAGGTATTGTGTTTGTACAGATCATTCAAAAATGTAATGTATAATTAAGAAATATATATTAATTGGTAGTCATTTATAATAGTTAAAATTGTAGTCATATTAGATAGGTTTTCTAGATGTACAAAGATATATTTCAGATAGATAGGTACTCTTCAAACACTTCAAAGAACTATAGAATGTGACATTTAAATAACAGGATTATGTTGCTGTGAGACATGAGTGCTCATTGCAGCATTGATCTATTCCCTAGAGAATGTTGGACACCAAAATCACTCCACTCAGAGCTTGCTTTCTTCTTGGCAAAACTGGCCTTTGGACAAAGAACTGGCCCCTGCCTCAACCACTGAGAAAAGGTAGGTGTCCAGACTGGACAAGCAGGATATAAGCAAAAAGACTGCCAAACCTCGCCAAGACAGGGTAAGATGGTTTTTCAAATTATTCTCCCTCTGAAAATGGTCTGTCAGTTTCTCTAGGACTCAGCCAAAGTTGGTTGCCCCAACATTACAAATGAGACTTTGGGTGATTGCCTAGATAGCCAGTTGTCTCTGTCATTTCTTATACCTTTTGAAAGTTGCTTGATTGTACTTCCTGTTTACTCAAGTAATATTATATCCCTTCTCAGGTGTTTGACGGGGTTTAAGACTAGATAATCATAGTTACTTGCCTCTCATGATTTAGTCAAGCCATTTTTAATGTAAGACTTAGACTCCATAGGATAGTATAACTATTGAAACAATTAGCATAGGTTTCTTGTTTGATGTTTCTTATACTGGTTGTAATTGTAATTTTTGTGAAAGTTTTTTGCCTCTTCATTGCCTTGGACAATACTTGATATTTGGTCTTACTGTATATTAGGCTTAGAATTCTCTTATTTAAACAAAAGGGGGAGATGTTGTGGGAACTCCTTTAGTCAATAACCTTTAAGATACTCACCCAATTTGGATGTACTATAAATGCAGACAAAAAGTGTCTCTGGCCTCTTGATTGCTGTATTTGTTCTTGATTTTAGTGGAATTGCTTTGAGTTTCTCTCCGTTTAATTTGATGTTGGTTATCTAGGCTTCTTATTAATTGCCTTTATATGCTTAAGTGTGTCCCTTGTATCCCTCATCTCTCTAAAATTTTTATCAGGAGGCAGTGTTGGATTATATCAAGGGCTTTTTTCATTGTCTAATGAGAATGATCATATGCTTTTTTTCTGTCAGTTTGTTTATATAGAAGATTGCATTGATAGAATTTTGTATGTTGATCCATCCCTGAATCTCTGAGTTGAAGCTTACTTGATCATGGTGGATGATAATTTTTGATGGGTTCTTGGATGCAGTTTGCAAGTATTTTATTCAGTATTTTTGCATCAATTTTCATAACAGAAGTGGTCTGTAATTTTCTTTCCTTTCTGAATCTTTATGTGGTTTGAGTATCACAGTGACTGTGGCCTCATAAAATGAATTAGGCAATAGAAATATGTTTTTAATAGAAATGGAGACATATTGCTTTCCATCCAGTATGTACCACAAATCAAAGTTTGAAGTTTTCATACTTTTAGACCAACTTCTAAATCAGTCACTCATTGAATAGCCATTAACTGAGCATTTCCTAAGAGTGGTACTATTCGGGGCTCTGAGAATAAAGAAGCAAAGAAAACCCCATCCCCTTAAAGCAAGCATGTTGGTAGAAGTGTAGAGATGGATTTTTTCTTTTCTAACACAAATTCAGGAATCATTTATAATTGACAAATGATAAAAATAAATCTTACATTTTTAAGACAACCCATTTTACTATATGTGCAAAAGTTATACAACCTCCAGCTGTGATCTCTGTGCTGCTTGTTCTTATATGTAAAGCTCACTGTATCTTATGCTATATTTTCAAATGCACACAGCTTTCTTGTAATGTGCCCTGGCCTCCTCCTAGATACCTGTATATTATCTGCAATATTGTGAATGTTTTAAGAAGACTTGACTCCCCCATATTTGTACCAAGCATAGCTCACATCCTATGAAAGAAAATGCAAAGACAGGCAAGGTTCATAAAATTAAATTCTATTTGAGCAGTTCATACTTCCAAGAATCTAGATTAATGGCAAAACAGACCTAATATTTCATAAATACTTCTCAGCAAACATATCCAGTTATTATGAAGTCAATGGCAGAGTCATTTTCTACTAACATACCAAAATGGGTCTTTCTTATTGGAGACTGGCTTGCACTTTGGCTCAGGTACATAAATGTTGTTTCTCTAAGTTAGGGGAATTGATGTTTCTTATGTAAGAAAACAACTCATCTATTTAGAAGTCATTTTACAGAGTGCCCATTATTTTAACCATATACCTAGGATCAAGAATTTAGTAGTCAAAGCAGCCCCAGGGGTGCCTGCATTTCATGTGTGCTCTGATGCTTGAATTTTTTTAACATGTTTTTCTCAGATTATTTTGAAATTCACAGTAATATAAATACCAAAGGAGAAACTATATGTAAACATTTATAGATAATACATTAATGTGTCATTCTACAAACCTTATTAGGGGAATCAAATTGTTTCTATTCTATAATGAAGAAATCAAGCTTTTTATGATTTAATTTACTTTTCAGTGTCAAAAAATAAATAAGGAGGAAAATAAGAATGGTAGCATCTCTTTATGTCTTCCTATTTCTGGAATATAGTATTCCTCTCTCTTATCTTCTTTCCCACTCACAATAGCTAGTAAATGGAGGCACAATTAAGACACTACACACACACACACACACACACACACACCACATACAGGCAAAAGACCCAAGAAGTGGATTTATATAGAATTATTGGACATTTTACTTTACAGACAAACACTGCCTCCAACCAGAGTGGCTACAGGGGTAGTTTTGTAATTAAGATCTATAAAGATAATACTGAATTGTGAAGTCAAAGTGAAATTTCATTGATTCTTTGCTTAAGGGCACAGGAGCAAAATATGAGGATTCTATAACTATGCTGAAGTAAAATTATGTAAAATTAACACATTGGGCTAGAGTGATGGCTCAGTAGTTAGGAACACTTTTCACTTTTGAAAAGAGCCTGTTTTTAGATTTTAGCACCTACATGGTGGCTAGCAACCCTCTCTAATTTCAATTCCAGAGGATCTAATGCCCTCTTCTCTTCTCCATGGCCACTGCATGCACATAGAGCACAGACATACATGTAAAACATCCACACATAAAAGATAAAAATAAATCTTTTAAATTAAGCTATAGACACCTTGAATGCTTAAAATAAACTAAACTTGATGTATTTGAAAATTTGTTTATATTAAATAATTATTTTTATATCTAATTTTGTCTAATTTGCAGCTACACATGGTGTTGCTATAAGATTTAAAAACATAAAATTAAAATATTGAGTCTGCATTTTTGTAACATTTCTTCACGATGAATAAGGAAGTTTAAGTTACTGGTAACACATATATGTAAGGTTGATGTTAGTGCTTAGAGGGTAACTGGGAGGTAACTTCCACAACAAGTGTTCTGAAAACGGTTCTTGTTACTGTTTTTATAACTATAGATTCAAGTTGGACAAATAAGTAGTTCTTAGAAAATATCAATAATGAAACAGGCTTTTTTTTTCTCCTTCATCTGAACTCAGAGTATGGACATGAAGTACAGTGCTATATTGTGATGTTCAGCTTGAAGAATAATTATAGTCAGGCTTTTCATTGCGGCAAACAAGGGAGGGAAATGCAGGATGCAGAATGGCCAGGGATGTTGTGGAAGGTGCCACTCAACCTTATCTTCACGACTCAGAGATGCAAACTCAGATACCTTGTGCATCTTACCTTCACCCATTGGAAAGAACAAACACAACACAACACAACGAAACAAACAAAAAAAATTGTGAAATGTATTATTAACCGTAGTGGAAAGGGTTAGCAGCTTGCAACCTTTATCAGGAAAGAAATACATTTGTTCCCTTGGAAGGCCCTCTGCGTTCTCTCACTGGTTAGCCTTTTCCCAATCACCAAGGTGTTTGATTTTGATCTCTATACTTTCCCTCCGTCACAGCCCCTCCTGCTCAGCACTCACGGCTTCCCCAGGGAGAAGCATCCCTGTGGTGCCTACTGTTGCAGAATCGAAGAACTAGCGGACAGCAGCTCTCCTTCCAGTACAGGCAGCGCCACTTCAAAGAGCAGAGACATCAATTTGCTCTCAATCAAAGGCAAATATTTGCTGTTATAAAAAAGGGATTTTTCATTTTTAGGCAAACATATTTGCCTCCTTCTTCAGTCCCAACTATAATACCCCAAGCTTTCCATAAGTCAGAGCAAACTCAACCTCTCCTCTTCCCGTGCGTCAGCTTCGTGTCTGCAAGGAACCGACTTCCCAGACACTTTCTGAAGTTGAAGGTATTTTCTCTCACTACTACAAAATGGCATTTATGATGCACTGATGTAACCATACTTAGAGAATGGAAGATGATTTATGACATTTGGAAATAGAAGCATATAAACAATATAGAGATATTTCTTATGTAAAATATCCTCTGACACTGAGCAGGAATAAATGTTCCCTTATTGTACTAAAATGACAGAGAACATTATTTTTCATTTTAAATTTTTTTGATTTAAAAGTTTTTTCTTTCATTTTACATATCAACCAAAGTTCAGCATCCCTCCCCTTCTTTTGCTCCCTCTTACCGTCCCCCCACAGAACCCTCCATCTACTCCTCAGAATGGGTAAGGCTTCTCATGCGGAGTCAACAAGAGCCTGACATATCAAGGTGAGGCAGGTCTCTAAGGTCCCCCACCGTGTATCGAGGTTCAGCAAGGTATCACTTCATAGGGAATGAGCTACACATTCATTCACTAGGGATAAATTCTTGAAGTCGGGAATGGAGATGCCTCCAAAAGTTTCTTTATTGTACAGGATTGTTTTGGCTATCCTAGATATTTTTTTTCCATTTGAAGTTGAATATTGGTCTTTTGAGGTCTGTAAAGAATTGTGATGGGATTTTGATGTGGATTGCACTGAATCTGCAAATTGTTTTTGGTAAGATTGTTATTTTTATGATGTTAATATTACCTATTCAAGAACCCGGTATATCTTTCCATTTTCTGATATCTTCTTCAGTTTCTTTCTTCAGAGACTTAAAGTTTTTGTTGTACAGGATTTTCTTTCACTTGTTTTGTTAGAGTTACTGCAAGATAATTTATGTTATTTGTATCTATTGGAAAAGGTGATAGTGCCTTGATTTCCCTTTTCAGCCTGTTTATCATTTGTATTTAAGAAGGCAACTCATTTTTCAAGTTAATATGTACCCTGCCACATTGCTGAAGGTGTTTATCAGCTGTAGAAGTTTCCTGGTAGAATTTTCGGGGTCACTTATACATACTATCATATGATCTGCAAGTAGCAAATGTTTGACTTCTTCTTTTGCAATTTGTATACCATTGATCTTCTTTGGTTGTCTTTCTGCTCTAGCTAGAACTTTGAGTACTATATTAAACATAATTAAATAATGAGAGTGTAGACAGCCTTGACTTGTTCCTAACTTTAGTGGAATTGCTTTTTTCTTTTCATTTAGTTTGATATTGACTATTAGCTTGCTGTATATTGCCATGTTTAGGTATGTTATTTGTATCCCTAATCTCTACAAGACCTTTATCATGAAGGGGTGTTGGGTTTTGTCAAAGGCTTTTTCAGCATCTAATGAGATGATCATGTTTTTTTTTCTAATTTCTGTTTATAAAGTATATCACATTGACAGATTTTTTGTATGATGAATCATCCTACATCTCTGGGATTAAGTTTACTTGATCATGGTGAATGAGTTTTTAATGTGTTCTTGGATTTAATTTGCCATCATTTTATTGAGTATTTTTGCATCAATGTTCATGAAGAAGATTGGTCTGTAATTCTCTTTATTTGTTGCAACTTTTGTGATGTGATTTGAGTAGCTGTAGCATTATAGAAAGAGTTTGGCAAAGTTCCTTCTGTTTCTATTGTGTGGAACAATTTGAGAAATAGTGGCATTATTTATTCTTTGGAATTCTGGTAGAATTCTTAGCTGAAATCATTTGGTCCTGAGCTTTTAATTGTTGGGAGACTTTTAATAACTGCTTCTATTTTCTTAGGGGTTATAGGTCTATTTAAGCTGTTTATCTGGTCTTGATTTAATTTTGATAAATTACACTAATCCAGAAAATTGTCCATTTCTTTTAGGTTTTCCAATTTTGTGGAGTCCAAATTTTTGAAGTATGACCAAATGATTCTTTGGATTTCCTCAGTATCTGTTGTTATGTCCCCTTTTCATTTCTGATTTTGTTAATTTGGGTATTTTCTCTATGCATTTTGGTTAGTTTGGATAAGGATTTGTCTATCTTGTTGATTTTATCAAAGAATCAACTCTTTGTTTCATTGATTCTTTGTATTTTTCTCTTTGTTTCTAATTTATTGATTTCAGTCCTCATTTTGATTATTTCCTGTCATCGGCTCCTCCTGGGTGAGTTTACTTCTTTTTGTTCTAGAGCTTTCAAGTGTGCTATTAGGTCTCTAGTATAGATTTCTCCAAATTATTTATTCAGGCACTTAGTGCTATGAACTTTCCTCTTAGCACTGCTTTCATAGTGTCTTATGTTTGGATATGTTGTGTCTTCATTTTAATCAAATCATAGGAAATCTTTAATTTCTTTCTTTATTACTTCCTTAACCCAGTGGTGATTCAGTTGAGCATTGTTCAGTTTTCATGTGATTGTAAGTTTTCTGTATTTTGTATTGTTGTTGATTTCTAACTTTAAGACTTTAAGCCTTGGTGATCAAAAATGAGACGGGTTTTTTGTTTGTTTGTTTGTTTGTTTTTGTATCTGTTGATATCTGCTTTGTGACTGAGTATGTGGTTTAGAGAAGGTTCCATGAGGTGCTGAGAAGAAGGTATGTTCTTTTGTGTTTGGATGTAATGTTCTGTATACTTCTGTTAAGGCCATTTGAGTCATATCATCTGCTAGTTTACCTTATTTCTCTGTTAAATTTCTGTATGATGGACCTGTCTGTTGGTGTTGGTGAGAGTATGGTGTTAAAGTCTCCCACTATTAGTGTTTGAGGTTTGATGTGTGCTATAAGTTTTAATAATGTTTACCTTACAAATGTGGATGCCCTTGTATTTGGGCCATAAATGTTCAGAACTGAGACTTCATCTAGATAGATTTTTCCTGTGATGAATATGAAATATCCTTCTCTATTGATTTTGATTAATTTTCATTTGAAGTCTATTTTGTTAGATATTATGAAACCAGCTTGTTTCTGAGGTCCATTTGATTGTGAAATCTTTTCCCAACCCTTTACTCTGAGGAAATGTCTGTGTTTGAAGTTGAGATGTGTTTCTTGTATGTATTAGAAGGATGGATGCTATATTCCTATCGATTCTGTTAGCCTGTGTCTTTTTATAGGCAGGTTGAGCCCATTGAAATTTAGGGATATTAATCATCAGTGATTGTTAATTCCTGTTATTTTCTGGTTTTGTTGTTGGTGGTGGTGGTAGTGTATTTGTGTTTTTCTTCTTTGAGATTTTCTAGTGTGAGATTTTCTATTACCTGTGATTCTGTGGGGATAGCTAACTTCCTTTCATTGGAGTTTTCCTTCTACTTTCTGCAAGACTGGATTTGTGGTTAGGTATTATTTAAATCTATTTTATCATGGAATATCTTGCTTTCTCTGTCTACAGTGATTGAAAGCTTTACTGAGTATAGTATTCTGGGCTGACTGGCAGTCATGATTTTAGTGTCTGTAAAACATCTGTCCAGGACCTCTGTCCTTCAGAGTCTCCACTGAGAAGTCAGGCATAATTTTGACAGTTCTGCCTTTATATGTTACATGCCCTTTTTCTTTTCGAACTCTTAATATTCTTTATTCTGTATTTTTGATGGCTTTATTACTCTGTGGTAAGGAGATTTTTATGGTCCAATCGATTTGGTATTCTGTATTCTTCTTGTACCTTCATAGATATATCTTTCTTTAGGGTGGGAAAGTTTTCCTCTATGATTTTGTTGAATATATTTTCTGTGCCTGAGTTGAAGTTCTTCTCCTTCTATTCCTATTATACTTAGGTTTGGTCTTTTCATGGTGTCCTAGATTTTCTGGATTTTTTTGTTAAAAATTTGTTGTAATTGACATTTTATTTGACCAATGAATCTATTTCCTGTATCGTTTCAATGCCTGAAATTCTCTTGTATTCTGTTGGTTTTGCTTGCATCTGTTATTGCTGCTTGTTCACCCAGATTTTCCATTTCCAGAATTCCCTCAGTTTGTGTTTTCTTTATTGCTTCTATTTCAATTTTCAAGTCTTAAACTGTTTCCGTCACCTGTTTGATTATTTTTTTCTTGGCTTTCTTTAAGGGATTTATTGATTTCCATTTTTTTGTTTGTCTTTACCTCCATTTCTTCAGGGACTTTTTCATTTCCTCTTTAAGGGCCTCTATCATCTTCATAAAGTTAATTTTAAGGTCTTTTTTCTGCTTCATCTGTGTTGGGATGTTCAGGTCTTGCTGTTTGTTGTAGAACAAGTAGGTTCTGGTGGTGCCATATTGCTCTTTATGTTGCTGAATGTATTCTTACACTGCATTGTACCCATCTGGGTTTGGTGTAATTATAGGTACAGGATTTGATTCTTCACCCAATTAGTAAAAGTGGAGTCTATGCCTCCAGGTGGCCTCTGATGCCACTAGGACTAGGACTGGTGGTGGGGTGTCCTGGCCACGGTAGTCTTGCCTGCTGACTGGCTGTTGTGGCTCTTCTTTCAACTAGTGCAGGCAGGGGCTGTGCCTCTGGGGCTCTCTGATGCTACTTTTCCTTCAGTTGATGTAGGTGGGGGCTGTGCCTCCAGGGTCCTCTAATACAGCTGGAGATGTTGGTGGAGCAGCTTGGCCGCAGGAGACTTGCCTGCTGACCAATTGCTGGGGCTGGAATGGGTGTTGGAAGTGCCCTCAGATCTAGGGCCTAGAGTGCAGGGCTGTCCATTCCAGAGACAACCACTCACCTCTTCCTCCAGTTGGTGCAGGTGGAGGTTGCCCAAAGAACATTTTTAAGGGCAAATAATAAATACATTTATTTCAAATGACATTACTATGTGTGTGGACAAAGGAGTTTAAATCTCCATTATATTCTTTTCACTTCGTGTTTTTCCTAAACTTAGTTTTTCTGCACATTCATGCTTTATTGTCATTTCTTCGATGTAGTTTATTACATTGTTTAGAAGTCACCTGTTGTTGTGTTACCTTTTAGCAACTGCCAGTGTAAAAGTTGGGCATTTCTTCATATTTAGAAGAGGGATATTGGGCTGGAGGGATGGCACAGAGATTAAGAACAGTGACTGTTATACCAGAGGTCTTGAGTTCAATTCACAGCAACTATGCTGTGGCTTACAACCATCTATAATGAGATCTGATGTCCTCATCTGGCATGGAGGTATGCATGCAGACAGAAACACTGTATACATAATAAATAAATACATCTTAAAGAAGGCATAGTGCTGACAAGTCCTACTGCACTTTGCCACCTAGTTAAGGGCAAACTACCCGTGGCATCCCTTCCACATACACATCTACACTTGAGATTTCCCCCAGTTTCCTTAGCTTATGTTGACTTCACAGTGTTATGGGATGTCTTTTGATCATTTCAGTCCCAACTACCCTTTCGTATTGACCCATTTTGTTCCTTTCCTCCCACCCCATTTTGCTTTCATATATTAATGGTGTTTGAAAGAGAACGTTCCCTGCAGGCTCATACATTGGAATGATTGGTCTCCAGTAGATAGAACTGTTTGGAAAGGTTTAGGAGGTGTGGCCCTGTGGAAGGAGGTATATCACTAGGGGTAGACTTTGAAATTTCAAAATCCCAAGCCATTTCCAGTTAGTTCCCTCTGATTCATGCTTATTTTCTCAAGAAGACAGCTCTCCATTAAAGCCCCAGTGTCATGTTCGCCTGCCTGCTGAAGATGGTCATGAATGACTTACCCTCTAAAACTATAAGCTCCGTTAAACTCTTTATCCTATAACTAACCTTGGTCATGGTGTTTCATCATCAGAATAGAAAAGTGGCTAAGACATGGTTTTTGATCCTGGATTTCATAAGACAAAAATATGAGAATTTGGCTTTATGAGTCTGGCTTTCTTCTCCCAACATAGTAATCTTAAAATCATATGAAATTAATAGACAGCCAGCATATGCACATGTATGTGTGCATGTGTGTGTGGTCAGTCTGTTGGCTCTGTCTTTTTAGCTGTTTGTTCTGCTTTCTGCATTGTCCTTTCTTTAAAATATGCAAATGGCCTTTATTTGTACCTGAGTGGTGGTCTTCTTGGCTTATTTCCTGTTCATAGGACAAATGTCTGAATTTCAGGTCTCTGGGAACTGTCCAGGTCACTTAAGCCTAAATTTCTAATGTTTTTCTACCAGTATATCTAAAAATTGTATCGGCATTTGCTTCAGTTTAAAGCTGTGTCTTCTAACATTTCAAGATACACCGTCACACTTGATTTTGAACTAGTAGTAAGATACAATGTCGTTACAGTTATTAGAAGTCCCTTTGTGTTGTTGAACACACACACACATACACACACACAGCTCACTCACGTTAAGTTCTAACAAGGAGCACATAGCTGAGTTTTTATTCTATTTTGATTTTGGGCCACCTTTACTGACTAAATTGAACCTGATTCCTACCCAGAATTCATATCTTTTTTAAGGAAACCGGGATGAGAAGTGAGTTAGCTTTATGACCCAGCAAGTAAAAATTTGAACTTTTTTTCTTTTTATTTGACATGAAATTAAGCAGTTTACTGTTTAGCACATTATCTCTCTTTTTTCTCTCTGTCTGTATCCTTGTTCCTTCCTGCCTCCCCCTCTCTTTTTGTCTCTCTCCCTCCACCTGAATTGAATGGAGCTAGGACAACACAACTGGCTCTTAAGCATTCAACTTGGAAATCTCCTTAGCTAGCTGAACACATTGGATGAGTCCATTTTCTAAGTTAGCACGATACAATATTGCTGAATGTGCTTTCATCTGGTAACCTAAGTTGTCTTTCTCCAGTATCTCTTTAAGATTTTTTCATGTTTTTCTAGCAGCTGCTGCAGGCCATTATTACTTGAGGTTCCTGTTTTTCACCAAAACTGATGCCAGAATCACATGTATTAGGTATTTACTATGGCATCACTCCTTTCTAGGAGCTGACTTTATGGTTATAATCCTATTTCTTCAAAGTCAAGATATAAAACATGAAGGCACATTTTCTAGGGTTCCGGACAGTCATTTGAAATAAAGTAACTCCTTTAGGCCTCTCACAGTGTTAGCCTAGCTTATTTTACATCCATTGGAAATCAATGGCTGAACAGAGGGCTCAGTGGTTAAGAGCACTTGTTGCTCTTCCACGGGACCCAAATTCTATTCTCAGCACCTACATAATTATCAGTGGCTCATAATTATCAGTAACTTCAATTCCATGGCATCTGATTTCGTCTTCTGGCCTCCATTAGTACCAGCTGCAAAAGTGATTGATGCTCAGACATAAATGCAAACAAACCAGCCATGTACAAATATGAAAAAATGCATTTAAAAAGAATAGATGGAATAAAATCTTGGAAATAATAACATAATAACATATCACTCTATCAGTGTTTTGTAGCAGTCTACCTGAGGAAAGCACATATGTGTGTGTGTGTGTGTGTGTGTACACATACAGGTATACACACACATATATGTTGGTATGATTAACATATCACAAGAGACATAGAAAATAAAAGGACAACATTGAGCAGAAACTGCTTCGAGTGCTTGTCATCTACAGCAGACTAAATGGCATTCAGACACAGATACACGAGAGATTTAGCACAATAAACCAGAATCCAATATATGTACATGCTATACCCATATATATATGGGTATAGCACATAATGCATGAGACCCCTGAGTCAGTACAAGCACAATATAGACAGCCTGAGATATCCAGACTTTGGGGACTATTTTCCCTCCTGCTGTGACTATATACCTGTTTCTAGAAGTGCTGCAGAAATTATAGAACCTGGGACGTCTAAAGAGTAAGTGAATGTAAATGAACGTGGCCTCCCAGGAAATAAAAGTACAGGCTCATTATTTTGTTTTTCAATCCAGAAAGGAGCACTTTGGAAATGCAGTTTCTGGCAAGAATAAAATAACAGCAATAATAATGATAGCTCTGCCCAAGTCAATTTTCTCCAAGTGGCAAAATCTGATAGGAGCTGGCAAAATCAGGGAGCACCAGCCTATCTTCAGCATGGCAACCTCCAGGGAACTCGTTGTGAATCCTCACTGGGCCTTTTACCAAAAGCATTTATTCAGCTTGTTCATCCCACGAGGTGGAAAGGCCAGAAGTGTACCCCTGCTATAAAAGCACAGAATGCATTGCTGAAGGGTAGGTAATATACAAGGTGATGTAAAAGTGTTCCATTTTAAACATTTCCAAATTGGCCAATTTCCTGATCTTTAAAAATATTTGCAAAGTACTGTGGTGATGGAAATATTTTTGCTATCTTTAAAATGCATGGGCCAGATTCATCTTGGAGATGGCAATGCTATTAGAATATTTTATGGATGTCATTTCTGCAGGCTAATCTTACTTAGAGAACTTAACAAGTGCTCCAAGGAATGTTTTATTGGGGTTTGCTCAGCTATTTAAGTGGCTTTATCTGAGCCTGGTGCTCAGGGGCTTCTAGGTCATAGAATCCTGATGAACTGGAGTCTCTCATGAGGTCTACATTCCTTTAAAACTCAACAAAGGTCATCTCTCCAATGAGTCCACTGCTGTGGACTCTATCCTCTGTGCCTGTGGTTGTTGCCATCTGGAAATCAGAGCAATTTTGGTCACCTTCATTCGTGAGACACTCACAAGATTGCATCTATAGCCAATTCCCTCATCAAAAGAATTGCAGAACAGTCATCAGACTGTTGTGTGAAATTACAGTGATTCTGCAAATCCCTAACTACACATGAGCCTTCCTTAGCTACACATGGTCCCAAGAAGGGACAGAGCAAATAGAGGTGAAGAGATAACTCTGAGATAAACTCCAGGTATTCAGCTATTGAGAGGTTGTCGCCATGCCAGTAGGAGACATTTTGCTGATGCAACTATTTAGGGTCATCCAGACTTCTGTAAGTCTTCACCAATACTGCAGTAAGGAAACACAATAAACTCATTAGTGCACCAAAATGGATGTGGGTGGAATTGATTTGTGGTCTGTGAAGATGGAAGCTAAAAAGAAATCGCATACTAGCTCACAAATGAGTATAATAAAGGGTTATTTATTTAGGGGTAGACTCATAGATCACAGTCCTCTACATGAACGGGGAACAGGAACCAAATCCAACTGCCAGAAGCGAGGGAGCGAGCATGCTTTACCTTGTGGTATTTAGAGTATAAGAGACCATGCCCAAGTGGGCTGGTATCTATCTTAAAGGCTTTTGGTTGAAGGAGCTCCCACATTCTGCATGTGCTAAATGGCCTTTATTAAGAGGACACACCAGTTCTATTCTCTCTCACCACATTGCTATTGCTTTCAGACATGACCTTGCAGCCCTTTTTTCCCCTCTTCCTTCTTGTTATCAATAAACCTTAAAGTGGGTTTTGTTGTGTGTGTGGTCTGTTCTTATGCATAGTAATATCAATTGCTGACTCTGGCACTGATCAATGAAGCTTCCTTTTGCAAAGAGTATCAGTTATTGGAGGCACTCATAATGGGTCAAAGTTTAGAATAAATGCCTGTTTCTATGTCCTAGCTGGCCACTGATAAGTCCTAAATGAAAGAAAATAATTCTTACAAGGCTCAATGAATGTCATCGAATAGGAGTATTAAAGCCTGAAGATGCTGAAGAAAGGTGGAACACTGTAGCACATCCAGATAAGAGCTGGCCAGTAGCATCTTAAATCGTAGTAGCTATGAATACCCATAGGAGATGCTCACAAGATTGAGCATATTAACATTGTCTCATAGAAGGAATGGGAAGATCATTTGACTCCTATTTGCAAGGACCTCACTCTATCTTATCCTCCTGATGAGGTAATTCAATCGTGACTACATGCACCATGTCTTAGGAAGCACTGCAGTATTCTTATTAGGTATTAGTATTAGGTGGCTAATTCTCTGACGTGAACTCCATCCATGCACTGTTTTTTCAAGGTATCTCCCATGCTGGAATGGGACTTCAGTGATACAACTATTTTGGAGTTGCCTATGCTCTTATAAATAACCTTCTTCCATATTTCTGGATGGAAGCCTAGTGAATTCATTTGGTCAACAAGATCTTCTTGGAAGCACTCATTTCTCTTCTCTGTCTAAGTGGATGTGAGTTTGTTAAGAGGAGAGCAGAGACTGGAAGGGAGGAAGGGAAATTAACACTAAGAATGAACATTACCAAAAATGAAGCAACCTCTGTCCATCCTATACCAGTTGTATTCAAAATCACTCCTTAAATTCTTATTTTACTTACACTCCACCTACTTCACAATTAAATACTAACAAAATATTCTATTCACTATTGGGTGAAAGCAAGTTTTATATAAAAAAGACAGAGATCTTAGTACCTTACATCTAGTACATGCCTGCATCTGAATTAAAAGGGGTGAAGAGAATAAATTATTCTTTTATTTCTGTGTAACAAAATTCCATCTCCTTGGTTAGAAATGATTGTTCTATTTCAGCCCTAAGACAATATATTCTGGATTTGGGGACTAATGTAGTAAAAGTTGTTCACTCTAAGTCCACATTATGTTGAGTGTATCCAAAGGAGATTTTTTGTGTATATGTAATTCAAAAAATAATCTTATAAATCAATTATGTAAGGTTTCAGCTTCCTTTTTTATCCATTTTTATGTGTATATACAAATATGTGTCTGGTATGCATGTCCATGTGCCATGTGCATGTAGAGGGAAGAAAGAGTGTCAGACTTGATGGGATTGGCGTTTCAGGCATTTGTGAGCATCCATGTGGGTGCTGGGAGTTGAATCAGATACTGGAAACGCGGCGGATGCTCTGAATTTCTGTGTCTTTTCTCCTGCCCCACAATTTCCCTTTTTGAACTCCAACATATAAATCTTCCCCAGGATATGAAAGATGTTAGTTTATACGATGTGGACATGGTCAATGTGACTGAACAAGTTCAAATTATTTGTACATTTGTTAAACATGAGTCTGTTAAGAAAAGAATAGAAATTGCAGGAGACGAAGGGTAACACAGGGAATGAACATAAGCAAAGCAAATTTTATATATATACACATACATGTGCACATACATCCATACACGTACATATATGAAGAAGTAACAGTGAAATCCATTGTTGTGCTTCCTTATGATAGGTTCCTTGATTAAGGATGTTCTAATCTGCCTGTATACACTATATGTATATATAGTAGTATATAGTATATATAGTAGCAATAGATGCCATTATATTATCCAGAAAAAGCTGATTGGATCAACCACTATAAATAGATATATAAACAGAAGAAAATACATATCTAGGGAAAGTAAAATTGGATAAGCATCTGTTCAATGAAAAGTTTGGAAGCAGTTGCCATATCAACAAAGTTGGTGTCAAGTGATTTATCTGTAATCTCTTTTACAAGACACAGTAGGACCGTGTACATGGCATGGCAGGTTATCAGGTGAAATCTTCTCTCTCCTATTTCTCCATGTACCTTGTCACTCTATTCAGGACATGACCAGAGTTTGGGATGCGTCAAGTCCTTGTCACTCGCATTCTCTGTCGCGGTGCTTGCAAGCATCTCTCCCTCATTTACTATAGGAAACAAACAAACAACAAACCTGTTCAAATGTCATCTCTGGGATGTTTGCCTTTACTTCTCTGTTTATAGTAGAAAGTTATTCCCTCTATCACTACCGCATGCATCTTCCTTCCTCTAAGCCTCTGTCGTTCTGATTACTCATTTTGTACTGTGTTGCTTTGTGTGTTTGTTTATTTTCCCCCAAAGTTTTCAAATTGTGTCAATGTAGGATTGCTAAATGCGAATAGGTAGGAAGGATGCACAGACATGGTCTAGTTCTACAGCATGAATTTTAATTTAACTCCCCTTTTATAAATTTTATATTACCCGACTCTTGGCCTATATTATAAAATGTGTTGGAACTTAGACGTTAGGAAATTGTTGCTAGACAAGAAGGCACCCAAGACAAAATTAGGGGAACTTAGATTTTAGTTCTACTTAATTTCTAGACAAATAAATGTCATGTTCCTACACTGTACCTGTAAGATGGTAGCTGGAATAATGGTCCCAGTTTCTGCTCAAATAAAGTTTAACAGAAGCCAGAAATAGTTAGGCTGCTGCAGACCAAAGAAATGGCTGCTCCTGAAATGGTAATTGCTACAGAACCCACACAAGAGCAAGAGCTGCCTTCAACTAGTTGTGTGAAGATGCAGTCATAAATCAAGAGAGTGACTGTGCTTTTTTGAATGAGAATGGCCCCCATAGGCTCAAAGGTTTGAATACTTGGTCCCCATTTGATAGAGCCATTTAGAAAGGTTAAGGAAGTGTGATCTTGTTGAAGGAGGTTTCAAAAGCTACACAGTATAAGGTGTAAGCTCTCACTGTTCCTATTCCTGCCTTCATTTTTTTTTGTTCTGCTGTCCTGAATTCTAAACCTCTTAAACCAAGAGACCAAATGAAATGTTGATTTACTCAATAAGTTGCATCCCTCATGGAGGGTTTTTTTTTTTATCACATCAGTGGAACAGGAACTGGTAATCAGATAGAGACCTAAATGTAAACACCATTATTGCTGGGGTTGATTAATTCAGTCAATTATGTCAATTACAACAAACACAAGATATTATATATACTCTTAGACTCCAAAAGGAAGATTTTAGTGTGTGGATTCCCTGTAATACATTTGATAAGCTAAGTCGTACTTTGAGAATAAAACTTTAGACAATTTGGATCTCTTTCTGCTTGTGCATCTAATAAAAGACAACAGCACCCCCTTACAATTTTAAAGGAAATTAGATGCCTTCTGACAGACCCACCCACAGGAATCCTGATGGTAGTTGGCATGGCAATACTATTCCAAGTCATGATCACGTCATGATAACCATGAGCCTGTTATTACAGGAAGATCAAAGAAGAAATCATTGAAGAGGGACTGTAAGCTATGGACTTTACCTATATCTAAGATGTACGGAGAGAGAATTCTGTAACCATCTTTGCTAAGCTTCAATGTCTTCTTTTATTTACTTATTTGAAAGAGTATAGAACAGAACCATTATAAGGAATAATTTATCCTTACAATATCAAATAATTAATTCCAGCCCAAATTGTTTACTTTGAAAAGTTGGTGGAGTTATATTTTTATAAGGAGAAGAGAAACATATTTTAAAAAGAAAACTAATAGCAATTTATGAAGTTTCATTTGGTACTTAACTTCCAAACACAAAAGCTAATTAAAACATACAAGCTTTCTCTCAAGTGTTTTGAGTTTCGTGTCACAAGTTAGAAATCTGATTTCTCAGACTAGTCCATGGAAAGTAATGAGAAAAGGAAATATAACATTGGCAGAACATCCTGAGGTGGTCCTCTAATAATGCAAAGTAAGTGGTAGAAACCTTAGAAAAAATAAAACTGAAGTTCTTCAACAATAAAAAATAAAGTCATCAGAAGATGTTTCCAAATCATGCACCTACATCCAAACTGAAGTTAAAGATGAAAATAGAATACTAATTAGCTCAAGGATCAAAGATGAAATAATAAAACCAGTTTCTGACTCAAATTAATGCCAACTAGAACAATAGGTACACATAAAAACTTAAAGGGAAAAAGATGTTTAGAACAGTATTCATAAATTCAAATACTTTAATTATTGAACTGGGAAATGAAACTAAAATTATCAAATAATAACCCTCTTAAAAAGTAAAACTTGTTAAGATAAATACTTAATATAATTCTGCAAATCAATGCACTAGAGAACTGATGAAAAGATAATAAATGCAAAAGCTAGTGTTTCTACTGGATCCTAACAACAGACCTTGTAAACACAAGCAGTCAAAATTCAGGAAATGAAATATGCCAAATTCCTACAGCAGCAATGTGTTACAAATATGGAAAACACTTACAGGCAAAGCACTCTCCAGAAACATTAAGAACCCTGGAATATCTGCACACAGTGGGTTATTTTCTGTCTTATTCTCAACCAACAATATTAATTTAACAAATTTATTAAAACTGAAAGCCTAAGCCAAGTTTTAAACCCTCTGTTAACATCCTGGGACCTATGAGCTGCAGGTTCCAAAAACTCATTAAAAACACAAGTTGTTCAAGTTCCCTAAAATTATCTGTATTCTAGACAGCAATAAATTCCTTCTCAATTAAATATATAAATTAAGTATAATTATTGTAATAACTCATGAAGATAGCTCAAGAATACTCAAAGATCAGAAATTTTTCAAAGACTAGAAATCCAAAGTGTATTAATAATACATTAATGATCTCAACTAGCAAACTAAAACAATGATGTACAATTAAATACAAGAATGTGAGGCTGTTTAAATAGAAGAATATATATTAAAATAATTTATTATTTTAATATTCAAAAGAGGAAATATTTATAGATATTAATTATAACACAAAGAAAATTCACATTAATTCTTTGCATTTAATGGCACAAATGCAGGATTTACACAGGATGCATGTAGAAATATAGTGTGTATGTCTAATTCAAAACCATTAGCAAATGTCAATTTAAATAATCTCTAGAAAAAATAATTATATGCAAAATACTTAATGTATTACCTATTTTAAGCATTCCTTAACTTATATTTGCACTTCTATAACTTTTAATGAAAATAATTACGATAATTAGTCATAGACAATGACATTTTTACCTAAACAAAAAGTAACAATAGATAATGACATTTTTACCTAAACAAAATTAAATAATAGATAATGGCATTTTTACTTAAATAAAAAGTAATAAAATATCCTAAATAGGTAGGATGAAGTCTGTACATTGTAGAAGCAAAAAATACACCTCTCGCTTTAAAAGGAATAAGAAGTAGTTTAGTCTAGAGCCAAACATGAGTTCAAGGCAAACATGTGAAGATAAAGTTAGATTACTCCAGGCTCCACGTTGCAGAAAAGAATCAGCTTCATGAAGTTCTCGAGTAGCAGTAGAGGGAAAGTTATAAATCAAGGAGAATTTAAAATACATTGATAGGGACATCAGAGAAGCAGATGACAGATAGGCATGTGGGAGTTAAAGTTAATATGTTCCAAAGGTTTCTTATCTGTCAATCAAAATGTTAGCTATGACACAGTGGTGAACAAAGAATGGCTATTGTCAGGCTAATGATGACCTAAGATAAACTGCAAATTACATCCAGAAACTGCAACATTTCAAACCCTTGATATTCGTTGATATTTTTATCAGTTGATTGGCCTTTGAACACAGCTTCTTGCAGAATTTCTTTCATAACATTTTCAGTAAATATGGAATATTAGTTTCTTTATTTGTCAGAAATAACAAGTCAAGTCTCAGAATAGCTTGTGAGAGTTAAGTCAGTCTCTCTCTCTCTCTCTCTCTCT
>LOEQ01000488.1:57720-76317 GCA_001685075.1 Bramus lutescens | reverse complement strand
ATAGATAGATAGATAGATAGATAGATAGATAGATAGATGATAGATAGATGATAGTTAGATATGATATATCAATAGATGATAGATAGATATGATATGATATATCATAAAAATAGATATAGATATCAATAAGGGAATTATTTTGAAAACTGAAGGAAAATCAGTAAATACTTTTGAATGACTAAAAATGAGAAAACCTGCAACAGATGAGTTAGTGCTATGAAGAACGTGTGCAATATTAAAGAGTTATGTTGTAAGGCATGGGGACACGCTTTTAATCCCACCATTCTGGAGGCCAAGGTGGGTGAATGTCTTTGAGTTTGAAACTAAGCTGGTCTATATAGGGAGTTCCAGACAAGTCAGGGATACGCAGTGAAACTCTGCTTAAAAAACAACAACAAACACAAAATTAAAGGTTCTATTGAAAGATATCAGTTCTAAGGAGGCAGAATCATAAGGATTATGAGTTTGAATATAACCTGAAAGTAAATAATAATACAAGTTTTATTTAAAATTTCCCAAGAGATAGAAAAGGTTTTTTTTAAAAAAAATAATGCTTTAAATAATATTTTTATTTTGTTGATATTCTTACACCCAAGCCCGGAAAGACATGAAGAGAAAAATGCCAAATATTCCTTCATATAGCTGGCTGTGTTCCATAGAAGTAAAGTTTAAAAACAGACATGGATTGTTTTCCTTCTCTCTAGTCTCCTTTGTGTCTTTTCTACGATAAGTTTAAAAAATATGTGAATTTTCTGGATTTCCATAGTTTACTAGAGTTAACTTTAGTAGTCTTCACTACTTGTGACCTAAACAGAAGCTGAAAAAATGAAGTTTCAGAAGATGATAAGAATGTAAAATTTTGTTGGGAAACTATACAGTGCATACTTATATTCTCATCACTGGGAAACTGAAGCAGAAGTTTATGAGTTTATGAGTTCAAACTTGGGAAACAGAATGAGACATCGAATCAAACAAAAAACAAACAGTTCTGGGTTGGATACAAACAAATGATAAACAAACAAACAAACAAACAAATAAATAAAATGGTCTGATTTTCTTAATGTAGCCCAATGCCATGGTCAAAAAATATTCTTTTGATGTTGGTCGATGGAAAATAGAATCTATGAATATCGAATGTTGTAAAGTTTAAAACTACTCTGTAAGTGAACCAAGTAATTGAAGAAATATTTGTGATGGAATCTCATTGCAATGCTAAGTGTATTAACATTACACTGACAAGCTTTCATTACTATCTATCATCAGTCATATGTTAGAAATTATTAAGCCTTTATAAAATTTATTTGGGAATTTAGCACTATGATCCACATCAAACATTAAAGAAATAGCAACATGCATTGTTCTGGTAATTATGGAAAATACATAGACATGAACATTTAATTCAGACAGTGTTATCATTGGTAAAGAATGGAAATAATTATTTGAATTTTTGAAGTTTCAAATGCATGCTTTATTTTTTCTTAAAGTTTTTGATGATTGTAAATGTGGTTGTTAATCTTTATCACTCCAGGTATCACTTTATATATATTTTACTCTTCAAAATGTAAAAGAAACAAATGTTAGAAAAATAGAAATAGATTCTTGGGGGCCAAGAGGATCAGAGCCCCCAGGAGCCTTGTGCAGTGAAAGGAATAAAACATAGTTCAGAGAATTCAAGATCAAGGGACTTGGGTAAATCCCCATGACGATATACAGGGGTCCCTGGAGCCTAGAAGAGTCATCAGCCCTTACCTGCCTTAGTCCCATATTGTTTTACTACGGTCTTCACTATTTTTCATGTTACTGGGAAAGAAAAAAAAACTGACAGAGTAACTTCAGGCAGGAGAGATTTAAAAATTAATCTCAGAGCATAACCCATCACAACTGGGAAAGCATTGCAGCAGAAGTTTCTCAGGTCACAGCAGTAGGAATGTATGCCTAACTCTTTTCACATTGTGTCCAACCAAGAAACACATTCTAAAGACTGGGACTAGGAATGAATATGAACTTCTGGATCCAACCCCAGTGACCTACTTCTTCCACTTGGGCTCCCTTTTCTAAAGTTTACACAACCTTGCAAAACAGTGCCATCATCTGGAGTTGTACCACATACATGAGACTGTGGGGGGCATTTCAGAGTGAAATTATAACATGTGCACATCTAACTATGATTAAGAATCTAAATAATTTACTAAAATAAGAGATTATCATGCATTGACTCATACACAAGCTAAGGCTTTTTGAATACTTAAAATTGGCCATTCTTTTACAACTTGTCTGGAATCCTCACCCACACTCTACAAATAACTGTGAGAGGAAATAGTAAATATAATCATATCTGCAGCTAATGTAAGTATCCAAGAAATCAGACATGGACATACAATAACTTCAACTTATAGTTATGTTTAAGATAGATAACAAATTGTGGGTTTTCAATAGAAGACATATTTTAATTGAAAAATATCTATATTTGTAAGCAGAGGAATTCTGAATACTTCAGTACTTAAAAATAAAAACATTACGGATGTGCTCTTCTCTTTTTTTTTTCTACTTTTCTTTTGATTAGCTTGCCAAAGATGATCAGAGCCAGTGGATTCTGAGTGACAGAGCCACCAAAGGTGAAAACTTTTCCTGGGTCACTGGGGCTTATGAGGTTGATAAGTCAGCTGAACATGGAGAAACAGATAAAGTTTCTGTGATTTTAGAGTTTAATACTGAGGGGTAACTAGAGTCAAGAGAGAGACCAATGGCATTAGAGCCTATGAAACTTCACATACACAGTCCCCTCAGGTAAATTTTATAAATTTATATATTTACATGCAAAAATAAGAATTGATCACAAACCATCTAAGTTATTGATCATATTTTGGGAGAAATCCAATGACCAACAGTGCATAGAGGATGCTTTTAGATTACTTGGTGGTTTCTATTACCTCATCTAGACTGAGTATTTCATGGTTGTGTGCTTTTGGATGTCTGTGTATAAAAATTCATTCAGCTATGCACTCAGTATTAATAATGTTTATAGGCTAGTTACAGTGCAATAAAGTTTGCTTGAAATATTGATTTTTGACCTGTATGGTTATAAATAAATTATAATTAACAAAGCATGGAGAGTTACATACTTGGCAATGTGGATATAGGCTCAGGACATTAAGTAAGATGACACATCTGCAAGCCAGAAGCAATTCCATAAATGAAAAGTAATATATTAAAAAAATTTTTGCAGTGTTAGGGATTGAACTCAGTATTTGGCAAATGCTAGACATATGCTGTATCACTTTAGATACAGCCCCAATTGGAATATAAAGACAGAATCAGAAAAATATGGAGTCAAAGCTAGATGGTTAGGAAGGGCAGGCAGAAAAAGGGACCTGGATATAATAGAATGATCCTGCCTTATAATCTGCAAAACTGGGAAGCATGGGAGTAACACGAGGCAAAGGAAATGAGGGCATCTGGGACTGTGTCTTATAAAGATGGTGGCGTTCTAGTCATCAAATGGTCAGAACACAGGGTTGGGGACACAGGAGAAGTAGTGACGTGAAAGGGTGTGTGGCAATTGCATTTAAATTAAGAACTGTGCTTAAATAAAAGTGTTGAACTTAACACTCATGTGTAAATTATTTGATCTTAACAATTTAAAGACAATACTGTAAGTTCTCCCCAGAATATTTTTGCCCTCTGTCAATGAGTTCAAGCCTATTCTCCAGGAAGACCAACAATTGATAAATAAGACATAATGAAGCTGAAAAGCTTCTGTACAGTAAGGACACCACAATTCATACAAATGAAGAGCCTTCAGAATAAGGAAATATTGATTCTCCTCCTCTGGGCTCTGTATCCCAGCCTCTAACTTTGGAAATAGATGTTGGCTTTATCAGATAACAGGACAGATCTAGGGACAACAACATCAGCAGCTGTACTTGAGGACAGGCTAGTCTTAGGGTTCCCAGGTAAGATACCACCCAATACCCACTAAACCACTTTAAGCATGCCTAACATTCTCAGACTGCACCCCTCTCCCTGGGTCCCATATCCTGGCCTACAACTTCAAAAGAAGATTTCTCCTTTACCAGAAACAAGGGCAGATCTAGTGGCCTTAGGTCCCCAAGACCATAGAGACAGCACATTACTGAACCTGAAGACATGCTAGTCACCAGAACCCTTAAAAATTTAGGCCAGAAGACTAGAGAAGAAAGAGAAACCAAAAAAAACCCCAAAAAAACAAAACAAAAAAAAGCCAAAATACTGATCCAACAAAGACAAAACAAAGGATAAACACACAGACCTATAATCATCCCAAATTCAGATGTCTAAGTGCCAGTGTAAGAATGCAATCAATAACAGAAAGGGCATTGTATGATGTCAAGACCTGAACAATCCAAAACAGCTGAACCATAAGAAACCCACTATAAAAATGATTTTATGAAAATTATAGAGGTCCTTAGAGAGGAAAAAGAAAAAAATCCCTTAAAGAAATTAAGGAAAAGAAAAGCAAAAGATTTGGTTAAATCAATAAATCCCTATAAGATTACTGAGAAATCATGAAAAAATGGGGGGGGATTATTCAAGAACTGAAAATAGAAGAAATTAATAAATCACAAACCAAAAGAATCTTGAAGAAGGAAAATATTGCTAAGTGTCCAGGAACTACATTTGCAAATATCACAAACAGAATAAAAGATTTGGGAAAGAGAATCTCAGGCATTAAAGACACAATACATAAATTTGATTCATTAGTCAAAGAAAATGTAAAATATATAAATTTCCTAGCACAAAACAACCAAGAAATCTGGGACACTATGAAAATAGAAAACATAAGAATAAGAGAAAGAAATCCAGCTCCAAAACACAGAGAATATATTTAACAAAATAATAGAAGGAAATGTTCCCAATCTAAAGAAGGATATGCTTATAAAGAATCAAGAAGCTTACAGAACACCAAAAAGATTAGATCAGAAAAGAATATACCCTCACCACATAATAATCAAAACACTAAACATACAGAACAAGGAAGGAATATTAAAATCAACAAGGGAAAAAGGCCAACTAACATACAAAGGTAGAACCTATTAGAATCACACCCAAAATCTCAACAGAGACCCTAAAATTCAGAAGGGCCTGTACTGATGTCTTGCAGATTCTAAGACATCATGATGCTACCCAAGACTACTGTACCTGTCAAAACTCTCAAAAACTGTAGATGGAGAAAACAAGATATTTTATGACAAAGACAAATTTAAATAATATCTATGTTGGGATCCAATCTGTAGGCAGAGGCTTATTCTTTGTTTCCTGGCTGCTCAAACTCTCAATATAATCAAACGGAAACTATATTATTTTCAATACTCTTTGACCAATAGCTTAAGTGTATTGCCAGCTAGCTCTTACATTATTTAATTTACATTATATAAACCCATTTCTATTATTTTATTTTTCACCATAAGGCTTGTGGCCTACTGGCAAAGTTCCAGGTAGCAGCTCATGACTTTCCCCTCTGGTGTCTAAATGGCATCTTGCGATTTTGGCTTCCTTCTCCCAGAATTCAGTTTAGTTTTCTCTACCGAGGTCTACTCTGTACTATCACAGGCCAAGCCAGTTTCTTTATTCACTAACCAATAAAAGCAACACATATACAGAAGGACTTCCCACATCATCTCTCATTTTCTGTTTAAATAAAAAGGAAGGTTTTTAACTTTAACATAGTAAAACTACATATAACAAAACAGTTATCAAAAAATTATAGTTCTTTTATCATAACTAAAGAAAATTGCAATTATACCTCTCTATTCTTCAACTCAATCAAAGACCCCAGAAGGATATAATATTACTTAAATAAGCAGGAAATGAATTGTAAGCAAGTTCCAAAACTCTAGAATTGACAGAGACATTTTGCTGTTGGGAAAGGCACCCAAAGTTCTTCTGTAATGTTGCAGGAATCCATCTTCAGCTTACTGGCCCATATTATCGGGCACACTTTTCCATGAAGCAGGACATTTCAAAGACAGTTCTGCCTATATTGGCAGTTTGTCAGTCACTTTCTTCTGTGGGCTGCATCCAACTCTTTTACTGACTTTTGGGACTTTACTCCTCACTCTGGGTCGCCTCTCCTTGTGCAGTCTTAATAAATGGGGATGTGCTTAGCCTTACTGCAACTTGATATGGCATGTTTTATTGATATCCATCGGAGACCTACCCTTTCCTAACAGAGAGGAGGAGTTGATGGCGGTGAGAACTCAAGAAAGGTGTGGTGTGAGGGGCTGGGAAGAGCAGAAGGAGGAGAAAGTGTGGGCTAGGATGTAAAAATAATTATTTAAAAAACTCAACCAGACAGTTTGTTATTTCTCTAGGCTTTGATATATTAAGTACTATGTTAAACTTTCCAAAGTTAAATATTATAGGTTTGAGTGAAACTGAGAACTGAACATGGCAGTTAGATATATTCAAAAGTGTTTATTAGCATACTATTTATTTTTGAAATACCCAATAATAGTCTTGGCAATGGTAGCTTGTGTCTGTATTGGTCTGAATTCAAGAAAGGCAACATAGAATGTTCACTTTAAGATCTCTGGAGGGGGACACAGAGGTGGGTTTCTTAGACATGATTTGTATTATTTGAAATATCAGAAACACAAATATATATATATGTATATATATATGAGATATATGGGGGTGCGTGTATGTGTGTGTGTGAGAGAGAGAGAGAGGGAGCAGAGGAAATACATGAGAAAGGTTAGAGGAAGAAAAGGGAAGGTGAGGAATTATGTAATTGTATTTTAATTTTGAATCAATAAATATTTAAAGAGGAAAAGAGAATGGTAAAAGATATTTATCAATTATATATCTGGTAGAGAGTTGGTATATAGAATATACAAAGTACTTAAAAATTGAACAAGCAAATAAATAATCCAATTTTAAAATAGAATACAGATCCTAGCTAGCACAGAATTCTCAGAGGATGAACTTTAAATGTCTGAGAAACACTTAAAATGTTCAATATTGTTAGCCACCATGAAAATGAAAATTAAACTAGTTTGAAAGCTTATATTACTCTAGTCCAGAATGGTTAAGATCAATAAAACAAATGGCAGCACATGCTGGAGAAGATGCTGGTAAAGGGGAACACTTATTCATGCAGCAGAACTTGAAAATTGTACAGCTAATATAGAAATCAGTATGGCCATAACCCAGAAAACTAGAAATCAATTTGTCTTCCTGTCCAGTTATACCATACCATTATTGGGCAAATAATCGAAGAGCTCTATGCCATACTCCAGAAACACTTGCTTATCTGTGTTCATTGCTTATCTATTATAACAAAAAATGAAAAGAACATAGATATCCATCAATTTATTGAACTGAAATATAATGAAATGGTGATGCATTGACAAAATGGAACATTATTCATCTACCAAGAAAAAGCTCTTATATATGCTCAAGACATGCCCAGAATCTCAGTCTACTCCTTCTTAGGTGGATCCATGTATTTCTCTTAGGGACTTCTTTGTTGTCCAGGTTGTCTGGGGTTGTGGACTCTAGGCTGATTACTCTTTGCTTTATGTCTAAAAGCCACTTATATGAGAGTGCATAATACATTTGTCTTTTGGGGCTCTGAATTACCTCACTTAGTATGATTTTTTCTAGTTCTGTCCATTTGCCTGAAAATTTCAAAATGTCATTATATTATTTTAGCACTGAGTAGTATTCCATTGTGTAAATGTACCACATTTTCTTTATCCATTCTTCAGATGAAGGGCATCTAGGTTGTTTCCAAGTTCTAAATATGAATAATACTGTTATGAGTATGGTTGAGCAAATGTCCTTGTGGTATGACTGAGAATCCTTTGCAACAAATCACTTTTAAAAAACTAAATTTAAGACTTACTCCATGAGCTGGAACTCACATCTGAAAATGTTAAAGCGGCCAAGAACCCAGTACCAGAGAAGTTTTTAACCAAGGGGAAAACTAATATTTTTATTCTGCTAAGTGATCACAGAAATCAAATGGATTTTAATGACATACCACTATCCCTAGTGATAAGTGTCTCATTCAACTGTAACAAAGAAGTGACTCTTTTGCTGCAAATGTGCATTAACATAGAGAACCACAGTTTGAAAACGTGCCAAGTCAGAGATTTTGGATCACTCAGTGCTGTCTGGGATGTCTGCATCTATCCATTCTCCTTAAGGCTCATGGATCTATGTGGAGAAGAGGAAGAAAGACTGAAAAGGCCAGGGGAGATAGATGACTCCAAAGAAACAGTATCTCACAGACACAATAAGACTGATAGATACACTGTCTCTGTGAAATAATGTGTATATAACTCAGAAAACATCAACCAAACTCCAGGGTAGACCTCATGCCCAGATGTAGCTGGATAACACAAATTAACTCAATGATGTTTTAGTGGAGTTTTCTTTTTGGTTTGCTTTATTTTCAAGTTTTTTGTCTAATTAGTCTTTTGTCTGTTTCTTTTTCATGTTGTGGGGCACTTTTACTTTGTTTTGTTTGCTTTTCATTGTTGTTTTGTATTTTAAGAAAGAGAAATAAGGAGAAAGAGAAAAGAGAGAGGAGCGGAAATAGGGATTGTGTTTGTCTGTGTGTGTGTGTGAGAGAGAGAGAGAGGGGGGGGAGAAAAAGAGAGAGAGAGAGAGAGAGAGAGAGAGAGAGAGAGAGAGAGGGAGGAGTGGGTAGGAAGATGAGAATTTGAAAGGAATAGGAAAAGGAGAAAAATATGATTAAAATGTATTGTATGGCTTCCCTGGGATTGTGATTTGTAGGCTGGTTTTCTTTGCTTTATGTTTAAAAACTGCTTATGAGTGAATAGATATGATAATTGTCTTTTCGGGTCTGGGTTACCTCACTCATTACGATGTTTTTTTAGCTTCATCCATTGACAACAATGAGGGCCCTAAGAGAGACATACATACTAGATTAGATGTACCCTTCTAGAAAAAGACAAGATCTTCTGAGTAAATTGAGAGTGTGGGGACCTTGGAAGAGGGTGGAAGGCGTGGGGAGAGGAAGGGAGAGGAGCAGAGAAAAATGTACAGCTCAATAAAATCAATTAAAAAGGGAAAAAAAGATGTACACCAAAAATATTTTGTATGAAAATATAAACTAAAGCCACATTATAAATTACAAAGATAAAATAAAGGTAAAAATAATAACAACAACAACAACAATAACAACAACAACAAAACTAGATTAAGTCCCAAACGAAGTTAGCAACAAACAGAAAATTCTAATGAAAGGGTAGAGACAAACACGGTATAGGCACTCTCCCTTTGTATCAGGAAGAATAGGGCAAGGATTGTAAGCACAGAAGGGATAAAAATTTAAACATTATAGCTTCAGCATTTATTTTTATTTTTATTCCATGGTCAACCTAATTAATACATTAGATTTTATATGAAGAAATTTAAAGATTGGAATAATGACAAAGGCCTGGTATCTCAGCAGTGGGAAGGCTGAGGCAGAGGGATTACAATCTTAAAGCGATCTGGAACTACACAGCAAGACTACTATTAAAAAGAAAGAAAATAATTTTAAATTTGATTTAACAGGTAGATCACTGAAGAGATGTGAATTTCTAATAACTCATCACTGTTAAGAAATGTTAGCATTGGTTGCATTTTGACAGAGTAGAGATTATCCAAGCTCTTAGATGCAACTGTTTCCCAGTTTTGATTTCTCTTTTGGGAATGGCTCATAATTTTCAAATAAATTATTCAAAGAATATGCTGCAAAAAGTTTTAACTTAAATATTTATTGAGGATTTCTTGCTGTCTAACTCATAGTAAGAATTTATAAATTATTGCTTTCAAAAATTTTCTTCCTTGACACAGCTTGGTAATTTATTGCTGTTGAGAAAAAGTAAGTCACTATGGTATAGGCCTATAACTACAGGCAGCAAGTTCACAAGTTCAAGTCCTGGTTGGACTGTAGAATAGGATAATAATTTCAATTTAAAACAATCAGTGGGTCAAGTCTGATAATTGAGAATCCAAAGCAGGAAAGTATGGATGCTGTAGCATTCATATTTCTGGGTCCATTTATCCAGATTTATCATCAGAATTGTCAACAAAAAAAAATAGAACAGGAAGAGCTGGAAAAATGTATTGTTTGATCAGAAAAAGAGGGCATTTATGTTGAAGCCCAGGAAAATGGGGCCCTGACGAGATTGAATCTGTTTTCTATTGGGGAAATAGGTGCCTTCATAGCTTACTACAGGCTAAAAATAAAAAGATTTTTAAGTCACTTAAGAAGATTTGGCTCTGAGAAGGCAGCTTCAAGATTCCCTTATTTCCCAGGACTTTCTAAATGATCTGATCACTCCGGTCACTGCTGCTGAGGTCCCAGGGTCCCAGGGGACCACTCAACCTGTTGCCGGTGCTTAGCATAGTCCACACAATGTTGGTCTTTGAGGTATTATATAATGCAGATACTTCAAGGTCATAAAAGCTTCTACGCAGATTCCAGAGGAAAAGTCAGAGAGGCCAAGCAATATGTGACAGGGTCAAGATTCCTGTAGGCAGTCCCTAAAACGGGCTACAAAAGTGAAGCCAAAGACGCCATAAAATCCCAAGGAACTTTGAGGTGCCAGAAAAATAGAATGTCCGCCCAAAAAAGCTGCAGGCAGTGAGCCGAGTCAACCTAAACGAGAGGCCACATGGGCTGCAAATAGCAAAGCCCTACACAAGCTCAATAGGGCAGAGTGAGTCCTTTGGAGTTCACATCAGTCCACCATGCACTTCAGAAAGCACACATAGAGTAACAAAATGTGCTTATTTTCCTCCTGGATTCAAGTCTTTCGTCGGATTAATTCAATCGCTCTGTTCTCAGGTTCCTCCATCTGTAATGTAGGTGCTGAAGCAATGCCGTTCTAACTTAAGGGTAACTTTGGTTTCTTTTCATAAAGTTTCATAGCTAAGATTTTGTCTTGAGTCTCAAATACTTTTGGACTTAGACTTATGAGCAATATTGAACAGCTAGAGCTTTGTGGGTGTTTGGAAATGGATAGAATGCATTTTTAATTATGAGCCACTAGGGATCTGAGCCGGGAGGCTATGGTTTGTATATTAAATATGCCCCTCAAAAGCTCAGTATTGAAAGCATCCTGCCCAATAGAGGAAATCTTCACCTATGGAAGTCTTAGGAATTGAGCGAATTATGAGAATTCTGCCTTCCTCAATTCATTAACCCATTGGTGCATTCAAATTGGAAGAGAATATCCAGAGTTGGTGGCACTATGGGTATCAGACTATAATTGAAAGCAAGAAGAGTTACTTTGCAGATATCGTGAAAAAAATACATGGTAACCGCGGTCTTCCTCTCTTTCTGCTTCCAAGTCACCATGAGGTTAGCAAGGTTTTGTAGTCACACATCCTTGCTATCATCAATTTGCTGCTTCAGTGCAGCTCTTCATCAATGCTGTAAACTGGCCATGCCCAGAAGCATGGGGAAACCATGAGATAAAATTAATCTCTCTTCTGTTTAAGTTATTTTGTGTGTTTGTGTGACAGATAGTTTGTCATAACTGGGAATTTAACAAAGATATGCAATCACTTATGTTTGTACATATATACACACAAATATATGCAAATAGACCCATATATAAATTTGTATATGCAAGAGCATTGGATACACATGTTGGAGACATTTAAATAAACATATTTTAAAAGCATGGAATTTTCCGTATATTGCTTCTAGTCCTCACAAAAACCTGGTATGGGGTCCCTCTACATCACTTAGAATAACTCTGGAACTTTTCTTTCTTGCATAATCTGTGGTTGGAATATTACATAAACTATTCAATCTATAATTGAGATGCACGTTGTTACCACAGAGTTTTGTGATCAAAAAATAGATAGGTCTTTATATAGTTATGAATACATAAAATATTTGCACGTACCAATGCTAAGTTGTCTGCAGAATTCATTCTGAGCACTTGAGAATTCCCAAAGGAAACTACTTTAGGGAACTTCCATGAAGAGCATTTGTGAGGAATAAAAAGTCAGGACTGGACAGAAATGCCTTGTGAATTACAAGGCAATGGTGACAGAGACCTCCAAGTGTTAGAGTAAGCCAGAGGGTAATGCTGTGGTTGTTTGTTGTTGTTGTTGTTTTTTAATCTGAAAGTTGGCAAACGGCATTGGACCCTGGCAGCTTGTACCCCTTTCTGGCCTCTACACAACCTCTACTGGTTAGAAAATAGATGACTAGCTATTCCTTCCATTTCCACCACTTCTACTTGGACTCTCTGGATCTTACGCTCATGAGTGCACAGCTCCATGGAGACTGGATTTTAGCTTCTCCTGTGAATCGCTCGCGACACTGGGTGGGAAAGAAGTGTGACGTGGACTCTTGTTTGTTTTCACGCACTGCAGTTCTGGTGTTCCTTCCCCTTGTGCACGGCCAACTGGGATTTCCCTTTTCTCTTCTGACTTCAGGCGTCCAAACAGATACAGAACAAACCACATCCCAGCACAATGTAATCTGCTCCCTAAAAGATACTCTTCGTGTCACTTGAAGAAAATCTTTTCTACTGATTAAACATCTTGATAACCCTTTCCTGACAGCTGGAAAAACCAGGTCTCAGTCGTACTGGGGAGATCTGGGTGTGGTACTACACTGTATATGATAACGCTACTGCTTTCTCACAATGGAACTGATTCTCAGGATAAAGATGTCTGGATTGAAGAACACATGGGTTTGAAAATTAAATGGATATTGCCAGGTGGCTTTGCCCCAAAGCAGTGGCAATCCACAACAACTCTACACTGAGCATAAGAGCTCTTTACCTGGCTCCCACACGGTACTAGATGCTGTTCCTTCTCTTGCTTTCATCCACCTGAGACTTCTGTGAGGATTTCTTCTGATAATTTATGGTTTTCATCCAGTTGACGAATATGCGGCTCTTCTGTTTACTGATCAATTGAATAGCTTCTTGAGCAATTTGTTTGCATCTCTTAACCATTTTTTTCCTATTGTCTTCTGTATGTGCTTCTGAGGAGTTTATAAATTTTCTTTGAACATTAAAGGCACTAAACTCTTACTGTTATTTGAATTGAAATGATTATATTAACAGTATATTTTTATCATCAATTTGACTTTGCTGCTGTTAATCTGTTTTACCATCAACATTACATTTTTTACTTTGAGATGTTTAATTCACAGGAAATTCCTTTTGGAAATTCTATAAAAGCAGAAGTTCAAATAGATTTTTCTTTGATAGATGATAGATTCAAGTAGTTACATTAATTAGATACATAAATTTCTCCATTGATTTGACAAATGCATTTTATATATTTTTGGATTTCTTTATAAATATTGATAGGGATGCATTAAATTTCATCAATTCAACAAAATAACAGAAATATCAAATATTCAGTAAATTGGAAAGTTGAAATACAAATACATTTTAAAATATTTAAAGTGGAACATATTCAGGAATCAAAGATAAACATGAGTAGTGAGTAAAATATGAGCATTACTATTAGAATCAAGAATAAATCAATTTTTACTTAAATAGTCTGGATAGTATGGATCAATATGATAACAAAAATAGTTGATGTGTCAATACTGAAATACATTAAGATATTATTTGCACATAACATAATTGTACACTTGGAAACTGAATCAGCTGCAAAGCTATTTAAATGATAAAGACTTTTACATATAGACTGCTTAAAATTAATATATAAAAATCAATAGCTTCTTAGACACAAACAGTAAAGTTAGAAAATGAAATGCAGGAAAGAATCCATTTGCAAGAACCACAAAAAGGACATACTTTGTGAGAATAAACCGGAGAAATACTCAGACTCTGTTGAAAAAATTGATGACACTCTACTGAGAACATAAAAGAAGACTTTAAAATGAGAAATCCACATTCATTGTGTGCATGGAGAGTCAGTAGGGTGGAGGTTTTCTTTCTAATTTTATCTATAACTTCTTTGCAAGGGTTACATATCTTAAGGAGGTGGAAAGGCCTGGGATACGGAAAGAACTTGAATAGAAGGAGTTGGATGGGTCCATCAGGTCTCTGCTTATGTATGGTAAGTGATGGCATAGATACCTTTAATATTTTTATGCTCATATTTTCTGATGAGGCATGAACGTTGATTCCTTCTTCCATGTTTGGTTTTGGAGTCAGCCTTCTAGAATGTGGTTTTACAGAAGTGTCTGTCTTTAAAATTATAGTATGTTATTAAGAAATGCTAGGAAACTCAGGTTGTTGTGGCACATACCTTTAATCCCAGCACTTGGGAGACAGAGACAGGAGGATCTCTGTGAGTTTAAGGTCAGCCTGGTCTACAAAGGGAGTTCTGTGACAGCCACGGCTACACAGAGAAACCCTATCTCAAGAAACCAGAAAAGAAAAGGTTAGTGAAAAATAAAAATAAAAACTTTGTAATCAACATTCAGTAATAAATAATACAGTAGAGCAATGTATACGTACTTCATCCATTTTTTAAGATAATCTGCTACTGTACCCAATATATTCTGTCAACATTTCTTTATTAGATATCTATATCAAGATCAGAGGTCATCAAACAATGACTTATGGCCAAAATCCACTCTGCTCCATTGCACATAAAGTTTTATTAGAACACAGCTATGCCTATTCATGTCCATATTGTCTATGGCATTTTTACAGCTGGTACTTCCTGCAAGACTGAAAACGTAAACCACTGGTCCTTTCAAGGAAGGGGTGACTGCCATTTGCTCTGGACCATGAAATCTGGTAGAAACATTTCCTCCTCTGCTGTCAGTGTGCTCAGTACTTTAATCTCAAACACTTCTCAAGATCAATCTTGATGTGTTCATGGATGAACAGAAAAGAGTGACAGTGTTACTCTTTCAAGTTTCTGTTAAGTGTAGATTATGAAGATTTTTATTTACTTATGGGTGTCTATCTGCTTATTTTTAACAGATGTTTTGCGGGTGAAATTATGGTATGAGGAAGGGATTGAAAGCCAATTAGCAGAAAGCAGAAGGAAGATGACATAGGACAAGTTGGCTTGGTGTTAAAATGGGAAAGGATTGGGTAGCACAGTGGTGAAGTATTCAGAAAGTCTCCTGGAAAGCTAGTTGAAACATAGATTTCTGTATGCCCTGGTATCGTATCTAGTATGTGTTTCAAGATGGGAGTCTGAGCCTCTAGAAAATTCCCAGGAAGTGCTGGTACTGCTGTGGCTGGGAAAGTGTCTAACAGAGATTTGCTTTACCCAGAATTCTTCCTCCAGCAGTCATAAAGCAGCTGGAGACCTGTTAGTCTACAAAGACCATAAATTCATCAGGCATTGGCCTGCTGAATCGTTTCACTTGGTGGATGGAGAGTCCTGTATTCTATGGTGTGGATGTAGAGTGTTACTTTTTGTTGCTTGTCAATTTTAGTTCCTGGGATTTCCTCAAGTATGAGTATCCTGAGACCTAAAGAAATAAGAAATAATAGTAATAAATCATGGGAGTGAGGTGAAACCACCTTGAAGCATTCTCTGAGGAGAGTTTAGCCCCTATTGTTCCCACATTCCTCAGAGTTGAGCTACAGGAGAGATTAAGGTTCTAGCCATGTGGAATCAAGTCCATTTGTGCTGATATCTTAATGCTGGATTCTCAGAGTTACCTGCATAACAGAAAGAACTATGCTACTAGTAAGACACAATGAGTTAACAGCGGCAAGACCAATGTTGAACTGTGCAGCTTCTGTAGCATTCTGTTGTTCATAAGGTATGGAGCATGGATCCAGCACAGCTAGAGACCAGGCAAGATCATACTGAAAGACAAATAGCTAAAGAAAACCTGCCCCTAGAGGCCCATCTAATCTCTGTAAATGGCAAATTAAATAATATTTTGTTTTCTGTGGTGCTGGAACATTATACTCTAATTGACCTAATTGTCCTACCTGCCTCTGAACTCACAAAATTACTCTTGTGGATGGAAGTTTCTATCCTGCCTTGTCTAGTAACTGTCCAGTCCAAAATAAACACACAGTGGCTTATATTAATTATAAACTATTTGGTCTATTACTCAGCCTTATTACTAACTAGTTCTTACAACTTAAATTATTAACTAATAATTCTTATCTATGTTTATCATGGCTTGGTACCTTTTCTCAGTAAGGCATTCTCATCTTGCTTCTACTACGTCTTACTTGCAACTGTGTCTTTGCCTTTCCTCCTTCCGGAATTCTTCTTGTCTTATCACCCCACTTATATTTCCTACCAGGCTACTGGTCAATCAATGTTTTATTAAATGAGTGACAAATCTTTACAGTGTAGAAGAGCATTATTTTGTAGCATACCATCTTTTAAAATCCTTCTCATTGGGTGATGGTCTCTTATTCTCTACATGTACAGCTAAAGCTAGATATCATGATGCCTTAAATTGAGTCCCTTATGAAGATAGATGTCCATATCTCATCCTTCTGGAGGCTGGGAAAATCAAAGTGAAGATTGGATTCAGTTCATTTCTTGCTGAGGACTGTTTTTTGTCTTCCACACAATCCTCTTCCTGATACTCCACGTGGGCAGCCTTTCCTCAGTTCATGCTTCTGGAGACAAGAGTCATTGATTGCAATCTAGTATCCACTTTGGTAATTACACTGGGGCTTTTGTAAGGACTCACACTCATGACGCCCTCTATTGGTGATTCTCACCTCCAAATATCCAACTTTTACAACTATAGCATGGCTTAGGGCTTCAACACTGAATTTCAACCTTGATGTAATTAGGTAGCAATGCTCCTTTACCTTTAAAACAAGAGGGAAAGGGCCTATCTAAGAAGAAAAGTTGGGCAAGAAGTTAGAATGAGCTCATTAGATTTACTCAGTTGGGAAGGTTCGTAATTGTAATAGATAATTTCTTCACAGGGTGAGAAACTTTCCCCAAGCTGTATCTGGAACTCAGAGAAGGTATTCACCAGTCTATTCCCAGTCAGAGACCAGGAAACAAACCACAAAGGTCCTCTCCCCAAACTGACAGTCATACTTCAGTTTTTAACACAAAAACTAGGAAATATGAATAGAAGACTCCCTGCATCCCACCAAGAAAACCTACACATCTTTGAACCTCCTTCTTGTTGTTTTTTGATTATTTTAGATGCTTATTCAACATCCCTGAGTTTGAAGGCTGTTGAGAAAGAATAAAAAGTCAGTGAGAATGCAAATCTTTGAGGTACAGATGCTTAAATAAAAAGAATAGAAACACATAGTGGTTTTATAACATACAAAATCAATGCGCAGCATCAGACTGAATTTAGGAAGAACCGGTGAGCCAAGAATTCTAAAGGTCTTTACTTTTCAATAAAAGTATTTGAATTGCATAATACTTCTCTCTGTCATATGGGGAGCTTAGATTGTGAGGACTAACATCAAGAGGAGGTGATGTGGAAGGGTACAGTAGAGTTTGACCGAGGGAAGGTAGCTTCTGTCCTACACACACACACACACACACACGCACACACACACACACACACACATATATACAACTCACACACACATACAACTCACACACACATACACACACATACAACTCACTCACACACACATATACAACTCACACACACATATACAACTCACTCATACACATATATAACTCACACACACATATACAACTCACTCACACACACATATACAACTCACACACACACACACATAAGAGGGAGAGAGAGACAGACAGACAAACAGACAGACAGAAACAGAAAGACAGACAGAGAATCAGAGAGGCAGGGACAGAGTGACAGAGGCAGAGACACACACAGAGAGACAGATACAGAAACAGAAAGATCTTATCCAAATGGAAACTGGAACACATCATAAGATGACTGATAAGGTAGCAAAGGCTCAGATATGGCTAACATGCAACTCAGCTCCATTGCAACCTGTATGATGCTCAGGAAATCTCATCTTCTCTCAGTATTCACTTTAAGATGAAGCTCTTAGGCTGATGTTGTCAGAACACTGAACATTTGCTCTATCTGGACACTGCACCAGCAGCTTTGAAAATAGTCAAACATCTAAACCTAGGAATATTTCATCTTCATTTTACTGATATGGACCCTCACCTGGAAGAATAAATTCCTTCCTTTTAAAGTCACACCTGCTAAGGTAGGAGAGTGATGTTACAAACCAAGACCCTTTTCCTTCCAGTTATTCATGCAGTTAATTCAATCATTCGACAAGTTACCCTATGCTCAGTTTATCCAGAACACTGCTGGAGATATGTTGAGTCTCTGCCCTTCCTTGTGGAATTTACAGCCTTGTATGAGAGTTATCGATCAACCAAGTAGAATTAGATATATGAAACAACCCTGTGAGTATTATAGAACTTATTTAAGAAAAGGAAATACCACCTAGTTCTGGAATTGGTTGATGTCTAAAGTATAATGTAATGAAAGCTTAGAAGTTCAACATTTTCATGTGGGTAGGGGGATAATAATAGTGTGTGCAAAGGTGTCAGGCTAGAAAGACCATAGATGTCAAAACAGGGCAAAATTAAAATTCATACTGCCTTTCCACACATAAAACTTTCATTACTAACTGTGAGCACAAGAATGATTTTCTCTCTCTCTCTCTCTCTCTCTCTCTCTCT
>LOEQ01000488.1:15695-32994 GCA_001685075.1 Bramus lutescens | reverse complement strand
CAGGGCAGGGAACCCTGACTGCTCTTAGGACTGGAGAGGAAGGGGGAGGGGGAGAGAAATGGGAGGAGAGGAGGAGGTGAAATTTTTAATAATAATAATAATAATAATAATAAAAGAATAGTGTTGGAATTTTAATGGGGATTGCATTGAATCTTTAGTTTACTTTTGATAAGATGACCATTTTTACTTGTTAATCCTTACTGATCCATGAGCATGGGAGATCTCTCCATCTTCCCATATCTTCTTTAATTTCTTTCTTCAAAGACTTAAAATTCTTGTCATACAGGCCTTTGACTTGCTTGGTTAGTGTTACACCAACGTATTTTCATTATTTGAGGCTATTATAAATGGTATTGATTTTCTGATTTCTTTCTCACCACATTTATCATTTGTAAATGGGAGCGCTATTGATTTTTTTTAGTTAATCTTGTATTCAACCATTTGAATAAAGGTGTTTATCAGCTATATAAGTTCCCTGGTAGTTTTTGTGTCACTTTTCTATATTATCATATTATCTGTGAATAATATTACTTCGCCTTCTTCCTTTCCAATTTGCATTCTCCTGATTTTCTTTAGTTGTCTTATTGTTCTAGTTAGAACTTCAAATACTGTATTGAATAGGTTAGAGAGAGTAGACAAGCTCTCTGTGGCATAATTTGAAGAGTATTGGTTTTAGGTTTTCTTCAAAAATCTAGTAGAATTCGGCACTAAAACTGCCTGGCTATGGGCTTCCTTTCGTGGCTGAGATACTTTTAATGACTGTTTCTATTTTTTTTAGGAGCTATCAGTTATTTGCATTGTTTATTTGATCTTGATTTAACTTAGGTAAGTGATATATATCCAGAAATGTTTCCATTTCTTTTAGATTTCCCAATTTTATAGTGTACAGTCTTTGGAGTATGACCTAATGATTCTCTGTATTTCCTCAGAGTCCTTTGTTTATGTCACCCTTTTCATCTTTGATTTTGTTGTTTTGGATATTCTCTCTCTGTATTATAGTTTTGTGGTCAGTAAACAGTGTCTTATCTAAGATGCCAGGACCAGCTTGATCTCCTATAAGGCCATCAGGTGGGCCCAATTATGGAACCCTGGGGAGCAGGTGCAGACTGGAGTTATTGAGCAGATTTTAGGGACTATTAGCTGATGGCATTATCTTACATGGAGTTCCTTAATCCTGCCTGGCCTCTTGTAAAACCAAAGAGTTCTTTCAAAGTAGTAGGCCAGGATGTAGGGACCGAGGGTGGGGTAGAGTCTGGGTTTGTTGGGCAGGCTGAGTAGGGTTTAATAGGCAGTGGGTGGTATTTTCCCTGGGGTCTTTAGTACCACTCTGGCCTCTGGACTCTAGTGTGGAACACAGGGGATAGGGTCTCCCTACTAATTTTTTACTGAAGAAATATTAGTTTCATCATAGGAGAGTTGTGCTCATAATTGTGTCTCTGCATCTATATGTCTCACTGATATATATATATATATATACACACACACTGCCTCTAGAGGAGCTCATTTCTCTACCTCAAAAAAAAAGAAAGAAAATAACAACAAAACTGGCTGGTGGCATATGGCCTAGTACTGTGGTTTTATTTGGGATCTGAATTCCCTCTGCAAGATTTTGATTGCAAGTGAATGTCTGATTCTATTTTGCTGCAGGTACTTCAAGGTGAATCAAGGAAATATAAAGTGAAAATCATATGCTCTTGAAGCTTAGGCGATCAGTCACTGCCTATGTGAAATGCTGGCTCTCCATCCTTCCTCAAGCCCCAAACTAGACTAAATGAATGAAGAGAGTAAAGACAAATCAGAGCTGGCTGGAGCTTGAGGGTCCATTTATGAGTTATCTCCTGGATTGCTATGAAAGTTCATCTTTGGTTTGTCATCCATGATCACTGCACACCAGAGTGTGCCCTTGACTAGCTCATGTTTCTCTATGCAAGTGTGATGAGGATATGTTTCTCCAGAATTGACAATATGGAAAGAGACTGTATCTTATATATATCAAGTTCATCTCAAAGACCAATGAGGAATAAAAACAATAACAATGAAGCTGTATGTGTAAATACTGAACTAATAATATGAATGAAGGAATCCAGGCACTCAAATACGGTCTGCTTTTCACCACAGGAAAGGGAAATACCAACGACTTTGGAGGAGGCTGGGTCAGTTCTGAAATAATCGAGACTCACTGTTCAGAACGAGGGATCCAAATGTTCCTAACTCTATTAACATTTTCCTTTATCCAAATATGAAAAATGGGCTCATTTATTATTTATCCTATCCCCGTTTGATATTTCACCTGCTGCCAGCAATGCTAAACCCGGCCAACTTTCCCCTGAGGCTAGCTTTGCAGCAGGTGAGCCTGGCAAAGTAGACTCACACCCAGGGAAGCAAATGGGTGACCGTTCCCTCTCATACTCTTCAGACTACAGAATGGATAGCCAAACTCTTTGGGTGGCCCAGGCTTTTTGCTTCTATAAATTAAAATATATATTTCCCGACTGATAGTCTGTTTCCCAAAAACATCCACTGCATATTTGTCAAACACCATCTTTCCTGAATTATGCCTGGAACCACCAGTTTTTTCTGTTATCTGAAATCCCTAACACGACGACACTCCCTCCCTTCGAGGCGACCTCCCCTCAAAATATCTCAGTGTGAACTTTTTTCCATTGCATTTCCTTCCTTTGAGACAGCCATGTGTTTAAAATATGTTTAAGATATTGTCACATCTCATATTTTAAATATCATGAGGACAGGCCAACTCTATGATATTTTAAGTGCCCTCATTATGAAACATATGGCTGGGGTGTGGAGAGGGAAAAGGGGGAAAGAAACATGGCAAATGTAATATTTCCCAGAGGGAGGGGTGAGGGAACATGACCTGCAAGATGCAAGAATCTGTGTGCGCCACCACTGAAATACCATCTGCTTCCGTTCAAATTATCATCTTGAAATGATGACTTCTTTGCATATGCCATAATGTATAGGATTCAAGGGCCAAAACGCATCATAGTGTTTGTAACCAACAGATCCAGTTGCTGTCAAAGCTGTGGTGATTTCTTTCAAGAGAGCAAAAAGGAAAACAAAGAGAATGTTGTATTCATTGGGTTCTCATCTTTCATATCCATTGAAAGCAGAGGTGTGGTTAGTAGAGTAGCAATGAAAGGGATGGTCATTGTTGGCATCATTCTCTCATTTGTTGGTTTATTCATTTATTCTCCCACCCATTCAGCGACTGGATAACCGATTTCAAGGATACATGCTATCTGGAGACGAGGGCACAGAAATGAGCAGAGAGAGTTCAGACTGCTCGCATGTGAATGGTAAAGCCTAGTGGCGAAGTTCACACAAGGGTGACACAATGATTTCAGCTTTACTGGGGAAAGAGAAGGCATTACCCAGTGATATAAAAATTATTTCAAGGGAGGTTACTTCTAAGACCACTTTATAATTATGTAGGGATTTCATGTACAAACTGGATACTAATATTCCCAGGCTTTAGAAAAGAATATGCAAAATCATTGAAGTGTCAGTGAGCAGATGTTACAAAGAATTCATTGTGGCTGACTCCCAGAAGGGTGCAAACAAGCTAGCTGGAGATAGCAACATGCCAGAGCAGAGCATATAACCATGACCCTCAGACAACTGAGCTGTGACAAATACTTTAGCGGTTCACACTTGAATTCCAACTGAGCAGACAAATAGCCTTTGGTTAAAATAACACCTTGATTTAAAAGTATAGACACAGCTATACGACCTTATTTGTTGGACATGAAAAGTCTTTCAGAGAATTCATTAAACTGTTAAGTAGGATGAAGAGAGTCTTCTGTTTATTGTCCTGTTGAGGAGATGAAAATAAAGAAGGGTGGCATGAGTGTCCAGGGGACAGGGGACGGAAGCAAGGACCTCATGAGGGTCCAGGGGACAGGGGACGGAAGCAAGGACCTCATGAGGGTCCAGGGGACAGGGGACAGAGGCAAGGACCTCGTAGAAAAAGGGCCTCAGGGATTTCTGAGTGTCAGAGAGAACAGATACACACGTGGGATGAAGTGACTAATATGCACAATGGTTTTCTTTCATGGTGTAAGATACCTACTTATTTCTCTATGTTCTCAAACTCTCCATTCAGCATCAACCATTTTGAAGTTCTTACGGTGAATTACGTTTTAGGAGATGGGGTTGGTAAAGGATGACATTCCTAGTCTGGAATACTATGGTATATTAAAGAGATCGCAGAACCAGAAGGCAAGCAAGCCTCAAAGGAGGCCTTTCAAAAATGAAAATAAAAGCATGAAAATTTGCACATCTATGAAATTCAGTGTTTATGTTTACACAGGAATCCAGCTTGCCTCCTAACAAAAACCTACTGCAATGGCCACATTCAGGAATAGCATAGGAGCAGGAACTGGTGCTTTTACTATGGGATTTATAGTCAGCGTAAGGAGATAATTCATAGCAGGTCCGTGTGACCACTCTCAATTTTGACAGTCTGTGAATCAGTCATAAAGTACAAAATAAGACATCACCAGACCCACAGAGTATGGGTAGGGAAATTATCATAGCAATCTTATGTCAGTAAACTAATAACTTTTCATTTTTCATTCTGGCCATTTTTTTTCCATTCCCCTTACCTCTTTCCCCCTCTCTTCCATGGCCTGAAGGAATTCGATGGATATGTGTCTGTTGAAATCCTCAATGCTGTGCATAGCGTGTGTGGCCAAGAGCCAGCTAAAGCACTTTTACTTTTTTTTATTTTCAAAAATATATGTAAAATAACTAAGAGCAAGTATTAATTCCTATAGATTTATAAGAGAATAAAGAAACTACCCGATATGCATATCTCAAATGTGCATATATATTTTAGCACTCAGAAGTTTAAGTAATTTTGTATACTCATCTGCATAGTTAGACTAACAGTAATCACAATTAAAAAGGGAAAATAACCAATGAGTAGCAGTAAAAAAGTATACTTAATAAGCTCACTGGAGTTATTATTTGTTTTTTGGTGATTTAGTACATTTTCAAAACTCATCATTTCATTTGCTTCTTACTATATGGGATTGGACACTATTATCCAAATTTCTTTCTTTTTTTTAAGGAAAGATGGCATTTATTGTTTTTATTGAGCTATATATTATCCCTTCTCTTCCTCTCCCTCCCCCTTCCTACAGTCTCCCATGGCCTCCATCCTCCCAATTGACTCAGGAGATCTTGTCTTTTTCTACTTCCCATGTACATTAGATCCATGTATGTCTCTCTTAGGATGCTCTTTGTTGTCTAGGTTCTCTGCGATTGTAAATTGTAGGCTGTTTTTTTTCCCTTTATGTCTAAAAGCTACTTATGAGTAAGTACATATGATATTTGTCTTTGTGGGTCTGGGTTACCTCATTCAATATGATGTTTTCTAGATCCACCCATTTGCTAGCAAATTTCAAGATGCCATTATTTTTTGTCTGCTGTGTAGTACTCCATTGTGTAAAAGTACCACATTTTCCTTATCCATTCTTTGATCAAGGGTGATTGAAAGTTTTGTTGGGTATAGTAGTCTTTGCTAGCATCTGTGGCCTCTTAATGTCTGTAAAATGTTTGACCAGGACCTTCTGGCTTTCATTGTTTCCATTGAGAAGTTAGGTATAGCTCTGATAGGTCTGCCTTTATATGTTACTTGGTCTTCTTCTTTTGCCACATTTAATAATCTTTCTTTATTCTGTAGTTTAGTGTTTTGATTATTATATGCTGAGGGGAATTTTTTTTTGATCTAGTCTATTTGGTGTTCTGTAAGCCTCTTGTATCTTCATATACATATCTTTATTTAGGTTGTAAAAGTTTTCTTCTATGATTTTGTTGAATATATTTTCTGTGCTTTTGAGTTGGACTTCTCCTTTTTTTATTATTATTTTTCACTTGGCCTTTTCATGGTGTCCCTTAATTCCTGGATATTTGTGTTAAGTTTTTGTTAGATTTAATGTTCTCTTTGACCGATGAGTCTATTTCCTCTGTTGTGTTTTCAGCACTGGAGATTCTCTCTTCATCTCTTGTATTCTGTGTTTTGCTTGCATTTGTGGTTCCTGACCATTTTCTCATAATTTTTACTTCTATAATTCCCTCAGTTTTTGTTTTATTGTCTCTATTTTGGTTTTTAAGTTTTGAATCATTTTTTCATCTGATTTCTTTTTGTTGTTGTTGTTTGTTTTGTTTAATGCATTTGTTGATTTCTTCCAGGTTTTTGTTTGTCTTTTCCTTCATTTCTTTGAGGGAATCTTTCATTTCCTCTAAGGGGCTCAGACATTCTCCTAAAATTATTTTTTGGTCATTTTCTTTTGTTTCATCTATTTTGGGATGTTCAAGTCTTGCTGTTGGAGGGCCACTAGTTTTTGTTGGTGTCATGTTGCTCTTTGTGGTGTTGTGTGTTCTTACCTTGTCTACCCATCTTTTCCTCTGATTGGTGTAGTTGGGGCTGTGTCTCTGGTGATCCATCTTCCAATTGTCTATGGATCCAAGGCTTAGATGGTGACACCTCGTGGTGCAGTCAGGGCCATGGTTCAAGTCACCCTGGAGGTCATTCGATGTTCCTGGAGGTCATGCAGTGCTCCTGGAAGTTTCTCTGCAATCTTGGGGGTCATTCAGTCTTGCTTCCATAGAGGTTGCTGGCTTGGGGCTGTTCCATCTGAGGTCGCTGCCTTGGGCCTGCACCAGCAGAGGTCACTGGCTCAGGCCTGCTCCCTTGGAGGTCACCAGTTCACTCTCAGTTCCACAGAGGTCTCTGACTGGGGCCTGCTCCCTCAGCACTGGCTCCCTTGTACCTGCTCCTGTGGAATTGATTGCCTCAGTGCCTGCTTCTGCTGAAGTTGCTGGCTCAGGCCTGTTTCCACAGATGTCCCTAACTTGGGCCTGTTCCCACGGAGGTCCCTGGTCTGGGTCTAGTCCACAGAGCTCTGTAGTGGACCTTGGAGGTCCCTGACTGGTGCCTGGTCCTGCAGAGGTCTCTGGCTCAGGCCTGTTCTGACTGAGGTCACTGGCTCAGTCCTGGTCTGGTGGAGGTTGCTGACTCAGGCCTGCCCTTGTGGAGACTGCTGCCTTGGGCAATCACTCCTCTTTCTAATATGGACACTGAAGTTGACTGATCGTATCTCTCCAATGATATTAAAATCTTTAGACCTTTCACAGTATACAGACTGGAGTGTGCTTGAAGAATGGTTGTTCAGATCACCGCTCGACCAACTCTGTGATTGACAGAACTTAGTTCATTTCTTACCAACTTTCCCTCTCAAAATGTTCCACGTATTCATTAAGACATGCAGATATTCTTATGTATATTTGAGTACCTATTATTTGCCAGGTTCTAGTCTAGATTTGAGAAATACTACAGCAAGCAAGACTAGAGTCCTGTGTTGGAGACTCATGATGGTTCATGGTAATATGTCAGTGTCTATGATGCCCAAGTGAAAAGCAATGCAATTCAAAGGGGTCCATGTGGACTTTTGATGTGATTTCTGTATTCTACATTGTGTTTGCTATATCTTCTCAGGAAGATTGAAATACAGTGCCATTTATATATCTCGTAGAGCTCTCAGTGTTTCAAGGAATATATGAGTACTCATAACTCAGAATATTCAGGGCACGTAGCTAGGAAGTAGGTAGTGTAAAGGAGGAGCACAGGACAGCTGTGTAATCCCAACACACTTCTATTGGGCCACATGGATTTTGCGATCTATTTGGTTCATTCTGCATTCCTGTTTCTCTGTCTATTGCCTGGTTCAGTACTCCAACTGACATCTGTTTTTACCACTTTCCCTCATCTGATTCCTTTTCTATTTGACATTGAGAAGCATGTTTCAAAATGCATTGAGCACCCTCTTTGATTCCAAATATTCCATGCTTTTCGGTTTTCTTGGAATTGAATTTAAAGAACTTCCAACCTGAGATATGGCCTATCCTGATCCTACTACACCATCCATCCCACCTTCCCCCGGCTCTTCATCTTGCCCTTTGTCTTGCTATTGTCCCTCAAAACACCTACCCAGTTTTACCTGAGAATCTGAAATATTTGTTTGCTTTCAGTGAGGAATATTATTGCTTCCCAGATCTTTTTTCTAATGGGCTCCTAATCTATGACATTGTTAATCACCGTACACAATTTTAACTTAGATTATATCTTAATTCACCCATTAATTTTCTGTCTTCACACAAAATCGTAGGCAGCAAGGAGGCATCCATCTGGTTTAGTCTCATGTCCCTAGCTTCCAGGACAGTGTGGGACACAGCCAGCCATCGGTAAATGTTTCTGAAAGACACCATGAGGAAAACTTCTCATTTTATGTCCATCACCCCAACTGCTAGACAAGACTTCCCTGTGGCTTGTTTAACTTTAGCATAAGCCATATCTTAAATCCCCTGAAAGAGGCAGCATTAAGCTAGTTAAAAAAAGCAGGCAGCCAATGTCTCCAGAAAGCACCCATAAGCAAGCATACACTCTTTATTAAAAAGGGGCCCCATTGGGGCCTGCTGTGGGAAGCTGTTTCATAAGGCTGAGTGGGTGGCTGGCCTGATTATAGAGGCAATTCTTTGTAAGCAACTTTCCGAAAAGGTGCTTACGATGTTCACCCCTGACTGCAGATTGCTGTCCACCTTCCATTTCGTCCTCCTGTCCGCCTTCTTTCGTGAGGAGGTGCCAGGGCTGTCACTCCATCGCCAACAAATCAGTTCCTTCACCTCCCACTCATTGCCCTTCATTCCTTTGCAACATAATTACCAGCCTGCTAATAAGTCAAATGAGCGGGTACAACAAAGTGGGCTGGTCCACTTGGCTGCCTCCCTGAGCGCTGGCACAGAGTGAATGGGAACTATGGAGAGCTGGGCTGCTACAGCCTCGGTGCTCTAAGGGAAGCCTGCTAATAGGTTTTCTCCTCAGTGGCTCTTGCTTAAAGGGATGGCAGCCTTGAAACCCAGCTGGATGGGGACATGATGACAGTTCCACCCCCATTCCCAAGCTGTGCTCCTCTGGCCAGACACCAAAGAAATAGCCAGATACTTCGAGCCTGGAAATTGACTTTGATTGCCCAATGTTGCCTTTGTCTCCTAAGTCCCAGGTTTATCCCCTGCAGATTTACTTCCTAGAGAAAGTGGCCTTCCTTGTATACCTCTTCCGCCCTTCTCAGTTGCATTTATCAGCTTGTGACTCTTCCTGGAAAAAGCATGATTCCCAAAAGTGTGAGGTATTTGGGGACAAGAGGCAGAAACAGTATTATGGCCTGTCCATGCCCATGCTGGAAGCCCAAGCAGTGAGACAGCTCTGGATGAGCATTTGATGTCAATAGAACAGAAAGTTGGCAATAATGAAAGTGCTTTCTGATGGCTAGACATGGTGCACAGTTGTTCACAGCTGAATCATTTGTTCGGCATCAGGGAGGGGCTGTCTGGGATCAAGCTGCAGAGCTACAGAAAGTTAAGGTAAATTTATGTTCTTTTGTGACACATAACAATGACGTTTCTCCAACAGCATAGGAAGTACCAGGTACTTAAAATACAATAATGGGCTGCTGCATTTATTTTTAAACCCCAAAGAAGTAGGTGTTAGGAAAGCACACGGGTGCTAGAATAAAAGGGGGTAAAGCCTTATTTTGCCTAATTTAGAACAAGTCCAGGTGGAATTGTTAATGTAGAAGAACTTCAATACCTGGACACCAGCTTGTTTCTAGTAACCAGAATGTGTTTCTTTACATTTATTTTCTCTATATAAAATGGATGATGCCAGTCCTGGGTCTGTCCTAGAATGACTCTCTAGTGCAGATTACATGGTAATCTCAACCACATTGTTACATACTGTGGAGAGAGCAACAGGTATGAACAATGTGCAGATCCCAGTGGATATATAACTATAACCTGTTGAGTCATTTAGTGTTGCATCTCTGAATAGGTTTTCAGGAGTAACAACTTCGTATTCTATAACTAATTAAGGATCACACACCGGGGATAGGCCATTTCTCCTTCTCTCAGTGTTCCTTCGTAGCCTGCAGTTATTTGTGTGTGTGTGGAACCCTGTGCCATCTGTATTGGGTTCCATGGTCCGAGTTGATGAGAATGAATGACCAGGTCTCTTCCTCTTTATGTGGCAACCTTTAGCTGACCAACTGGACCTCTTCCCACCCATGCACTAAATTCCCCAGATTTCCAGAGGACCTAGCCGGTCATTTCCAGTCCTACCATAGAGGAGGCCACTATGAATGTGTTTGAGATGGCATGTCATAGGAACATTCTAGGCATCATATGAAGAGATAGGCTGCACAATGATGACATTAAGAAAAATCTCCATCTACAGAAGGAAGTAAACTACAGGATATGACAATGGATCTTGAGATACTTCAGCCATGTTATGAGAACAAATGGTAGCAGATACCCAAAGATAGCACTCCTTGGAGGTGTGCATGGGATAAGGCGAAGAGAGAGGTCCAAAAAAAAAATCCGCTGGATAGACAGCATAAAGGAAGACTGTGGAACCTTGGGCATAATAATAATGTAAGCATCTAGCACTGCCCAGGAAAGGGACGACTGGAGAACCACCATAAACAGGCCGCCCATGCATGCTTAAGCATTGCCGGAGCATAAATGATGATGAATGATGATCGTGGGACCCTGTGAGATTTCTGCCTTCTGCACTGACATATCTGGTTTTGTTGCACTTCTTAAGGTCTTGTTTAGGCAGCCATTTTGTTGAGATCCCATGCATGCAGCTTCCCTGTCATTTCTAAGAGACACACCCTCCCAGACGATTTGCAGGTCCTCTGGATCTCCGTGTCTTTCAGCCCCTTCTTCCTTGAAGCTCTCTGGAATTTAGGTGCAGGGATTGTGTCACAGATGAATTACCTGGAGATTGACTCCCTACCAGATCATTCTCTGCATCTTAACCACTTGGCTTCTTTTAAGAAGCCTACCTGTAATTTAGACATCAGTGTCTGGTAAAACATGGGATGTTACAAGGCTTGTGAAATTTCTCCTTATATTATATTTTTCAGTATACTCTTCTATTCATCTAGCATTATGGTAGTGGATTTTTATTTCTATAGTTTCATGATTTTTGTCCCATTTTTTCTTTATGGTGCCATTAGTGGAAACATCATGATTTATTGGGGGACTATCATTTGCAATTTGTTTTTATTAAGTCTTGCAGGTATATAATTTTAACTAGACTTTGCAGGTAGAAAACTAAAAAAGATTAAATGACTGTTTTATATCACAAAGTTCATTAAAATAATTTAAAATCTGTCATGTTTCCTTTACTAACATTAATAAACTTCGCTGTTACAACTTCTATGAAAACATGCATTCTGATGTTAATTAAATTTAGAGTACTCGGTGTTGACCCAGCTCTTTTGGTGGCTTCTTTAGCTGCTGGCATCTGAATCTAATGGACCTCAACAATGGATTAACTGCATCTTCATGTTTAAGTGCCAGATAAATATCAGCCACATCATGATGTGGTAATTGACACTGTGCTATGCTCATACTCAAGGGGTAAAAAGCTAGAGATTAGTCCTGGCTATCATATGGACTCTTCAGCTTTTCCCCATGTGGCTTCTACGCATACCTCTTTCTTTATGATTCTATGGTTTCTATTTTAAGCAAGTTTCTATTGCTAACTTCTGTTCTTCACTAATTTGCAAAATCACAGCCAACCATATTTTTAATACCAATTACCATTTCACCACAACTTAATACCTGGTCTCCATTTTATATTGTCATTAAAATATACTATCATCAGAAAATATTAAGAAATTAGATAGATTAATTGATTGATAAGTGATAGATAGCTCGATAGACAAATGACAAATTCTTGACACATCTCTACTTGGTATGTATTCATGACCTTTACAAGAAAAGGCTCCTTTTTGATCATTGTATCTGATCCCAAGAGGTCTCATATCCAAGTCTATTTTTTCGATGACAAGGCCTTATAACTAATGAATAAGTTTCACTTTGAAAGAAGAACATCACTTTTAAATCAAAGATTTGGCCTAAGGCCAATCAGCATTTTGTTCTTAACTTGGATGAGAACATACATGACGAGCTCAACCTATGCGTGACATGGAGCTAGGTAGAACATTGTGGTTGGAAGCTTAAATATCTAAAGAATTCCTTTTTAACAGGAGCGTGGGTCTCCTATGTAATACTTTATATTGAAAATGGTGGTGAGTCCACAGTCCACACAGTAAGAAACTTTGACCCTTTAAACCAGTAGTTCTCAACCTTCCTAATTTTTGCACCATTTAAGGCAGTTTCTCATGTTGTGATGACCTCCACAATCATAAATTGTTGCATTGCTACCTCATAACTGTAATTTTGCTGCTGTTATGAATCATAATGTAAATACTTGATATGTAGGGGTATCTGATAGGTAACCCTCAAGGGGGTCATGACCCACGACTTGAGACCCATGTTCTTTAACAAATAAATTACAGTTGAGAGCAAAGGCTTAACTGTATTTGTCACATATAATGTAAAGTTCACGATGCACACATTGTGGATTGGCTCAAAGGCTCTTAGGTGGAGAAGCTGTGCTTTGAAACTGAGTGGACAATCAGTAACTAGAAGATAGCTTTGTAAAGTGGCTATTGACGCCTTCCTTAAACTAGAGATGGATGAATGGGAATGGGTATCAGTGTCACATTGCTGTACCCCATATGACCTGCATACCTTTGGGAAACCTCGAATCATTGTCTTCTTGACTCTTATAGTGTGCCTCAGATAAGAACCCACAATACAAAAGCACTAACTGATGTTTTTTTTTTCACTTATGGTTATGAAGAAAGTGCTTTCTACCACTAATCTGCAAAATTGTTCTTTGAAGTGTGTCTTGAAAAGTACTCATAACACAGACATTTTGCTTCTTAAATACAAGTAATATTAAGATGTGACAAAATCACAGGGGCCCTAATCCTGTTAATGAAGCTTATAGATGAATGGTCTAGTAGAAGTTGAAGCTTAATTGAGGGACATAGGTCATTTCAGTGGGGGTATGGTAGCGGGAGGGCAGCATGCCTCCAAAGGGTGTATCTTTGCTGTCTTTCTCTTTGCTTCCCAGAGTAATTATTCCCTACCATGTGCTGGGAAATAATATTTCAACTGGGAAAAGATGTGTTACATTTGTTTATGCTACATCTGTTTGACAATGTAAGAATGTGTTGTATTTGTTTGTGCTGCGTTTTTACATAATTATGTAAAAATGTTGCATTTGTTTCACCTTGCCTCCCAAAGGCACCTGTTTAGAATAATAAAGAGCTGAACAGGCAATAGCTGGGCAGAGAAAAGATAGGTAGAGCTGGAGGGCAGAGAGAATGTGTAGGAGGAGAAATCTAGGTGAGGAGAGAGAAGAGAGAAGCAAATGAACAGAAATAGGGGGACATGCTTGGGGCAAGAAGTCAGGCAGCTGCCAGCCAGTCAAATATGAGAAGCCGTGAAAGCAAGGTGTACAGAAGAAAAGTAAAAAGCCCCAAGGCAAAGGTAGATAAACATAAACAGGTTAATTTCAGTTAAAAGAGCTAGCCAGAAAAGAGCTAAGTCAGATTTCAAAACTAACAATAAGTCTCTGTCATGGTTTGGGAGCTTGTTGGTGACCCAGATGGAAAAGCCTGTACAACCATGTCCTCTCCTCTGGGTGCTCTATCCATGAAATTGAGCCACTTGAGTATAGATCGAAACCCCTAGAACCACAAACCAAAACATGTTTTTCAGTCTTTCTTTTGTTTGCTCAGGTGTCTGTCACACTGCTGAAAAACTTACCAACACTGTCATGATTGTCACAAGCATGTTGTCGTGTTAGAGCTGTTTCCCTGTGATTCTAATAAGCTGTTTTTTATTCATTTCATTTAGAAATCCTGAAGTTCTGTCCTCAGATGCATCCAGCTCCCAGTAATGAAGACGTTCAGGGAGCTTGCGCCTTACTGTGGTGTTCTGTTTATGAAACAAACCATGGGTATTTCTAATGTTCCGTCATTCTGTGAGTCTCATCATCCGGGTTCCCTAAAGAGTTCTGATTATCTTGTCTTTTCATGCACCCCCTTCATCTCTCTCCTCTGTGTTCTTTCGGAGACTTTGATAACATCGGCACCAAGCCTTGTGTGTTAGCCCTGGATCCTGAACATAGCATCTCAAGAACTCCTAAAGATGAAATATGTAGAGTATTATAAATATTTGAAATACCCTCGGGCTAGTGCATGTACTGTCCTTAAAAAGATCTTTTTGATCTAGTATCTTTTATTTGCTTGCTTGTATGCTGATTTTCCTCCCTCTATTAGAACATCAAAACCTTTTCAGGCTTTTGGATCAGTGAGACAGTGATAGCACCCTTTCTTCTTTCTTCCTCCTCCCATGCATAATTGAGGTGGAAGAAAAGGGTACAAAGCTCACAAGTTCTGACATCCGGTCAAAGTATGGTTCCAAGTCTTGCTATTGCTGAAACTGAACCTCCTTCATTGGGATGTATCAAAGGGCTTGAAAACCATTCAAGTCATAGCTTTACTAATCACTTAATTAGAAAAGACCAAGGGCCTTGCTGGAAGTCTCCTTCCTAACATACTGATCCACATATTCCACAGATGTTTGTTTTATATTGTTCTTAAACATCTACTTCTGAATTTATGACTGAGACTGAACAAATTCCGTTTTTTTTTCTTTTTCACTGTCTGTTCTAAATATGACTTACCAATGTTTCTATGGGACACTCAAATGACCAAAAGAATTTTGCATGGAAGGATTACACATATTTACTACCTGTTCATTTCTAAAATTTATTATTTTCTTCTTTGCTTTATTTTTTCCTTATTTCTTCTCCTGTTCTTTTCAACACAAAATGATTTTATGTGCAAATAGAGCACAAAGAGAGAATTTTGAATAAAGACATTAAGTTAAAAGGAAAAGCAGATGAACTCAGGATAAATACACAAGTGTGTATATGTGTAAACAGTGTATATAATATAAAGCACACAATTCATATAGAGACATAGAGTGTAGTTATATGTCATGAAATGATGGATGTACGCTCTGAGAAATGTCATCATTAAGTAATTTCGTTATTCTGCAAACATCAGGGTGTTTTGGCACACACCGCCACAGCTACAATGTGGCTTGAAGGTAATGTCATATTAAACCATTGTTGTGTGCATGCTTGTCATGGGTTAGATCATCTTATGCAGTGTGTGGCTATGCACACATATGGAGGAAACTCATGGATGAAAAGTTTCTAAAATGCTCCGCACACTTTCAGAGCATGCTGCTGTGTTTAATGACATCAAGAAAAGAAAGAAAAGTGAGGAGTTACATATTTCAACAGAGCTATAAGCGCAGAGCCCATTAATCAGGAGAAACACAGCTATTGCTCCTACAGATAAAATAGAGAAATAAAAGAAAATACTATGGATTTGTGGATTGTAGTAAAGATGATTCTCAGCTACCTTAACAAAACAAGCAATGCTGAATTTTACAAGAATGTGTCAGTCAACTTCCCAAACAGGCATTGTTCATAGCATGTAGCACATCATCTAAAGGTGTTTTGTGTATATAAACTAGAGGTGAGAAGACTAGCTTGGAAGGAAAGACACAATGTGCTGTGCCTTGCTTATTAATTGGTGTTTTCAACCATTACTGGAAGAGACCAGCTGTACCTTGTAAGCCTCTTTCTATGAACTCAGGGACTCAAACCGAGGGGCTCTTGGTAATTGTTGATGGTCCGTGAGTTGCCACAAACTTGTAGTCTCAGGATAATCCAGTCTTAAGCATTAAATAGTCAAAGTCTTGATTAAAACAAACCCATTGGTAGAATGTTTATGATAGAGAATTCACTGTCACTGTTTAATGGGCAACACTTGTAAAATTTTTAGCAACCTCACGGGTTGAGTTTCTGGGATTCATTTTGTCCTTAATGGGAAATGTGGATTATAAAAGGAGGAGATTCTAATATCTATCCCTTACCCTTTCTTTGTTTGCTTGCGCTTGTATATTTCATTTACTGAAACACATATAGACACAGAGACACACATGTTCACACACATAAAAATCCAAAACAAGAAACTTATATACATGTATATATATATATATGTGTGTGTGTGTGTGTGTGTATGTATGTATGTATGTATGTATGTGTATATAGTCTATAGGTTTAAAAAAATTCCCCATCTTTACATTATAAGACAAATAACCTCAAGAGATGTCACTGAGTTCTTTTTTGTGTTGACCATTTACTACTGGGCATGGAGCATACCCATAAGAGTGGTTTATTTCCTCAGTGGGATTTCCCTTACCACAAGTTTATGAAGAGCTACCAACAGTCTTGGCAATAGTCCAGACTGTTCAGATGTTCATATGAGACTCCTTTGGCTAAGATGCAACGCATTCCTGGTACCGGAAGCTTCATTTGGTGACAAGAGATGTCCACTGGGGCTCTGTCTTCCTAATTATTTTGTTCTTTCTTTTGGAATGTCTTCAAATACAGTACATATTATAGGAATCTTTTATGGTATGATTTTTCCATATGACGCCCCACAAATGGCCCTAGTGTTAGTCACCTCTCCCCATATTCCCTGTCTTGCTCCCTTCCCTCCTTGTTTGACCCATTTTTCAAATTTGTAAACATACCATAATACAGCACAGAATTCTTCTCCAGTTTAACCCAGTTCCAGTTGACAGAGTTTTGAATTTGGTAGGTGACTATTTATTGAGTAAAGACCATAAAGGTGTCTTGGTGGTTAGAAGCAGGTACTACTCTTTCAGGGGATCCAGCTTCAGCTCCCAGCACCAATACTGGGCTGTGTTGCCTGTAACTCCAGCACCAGGGAACTGACTTCCTCTAAGAGACTGGTCACCTTGACACATAACACATTCACCAAGAAATAAGCAAAAAAAGTTTTCTTTTTCTAAATATTTATTGAGTAACAAACTAAATGAAACAAATACTGAGTTAGACCTAAAACTGAAAAAGAAAGAAATGGCGGTTTTCATTTTCCCCAGGTTGTGTAGTTTTTCCATGTTCATGATGTCTACTCATTTTACGTAATCAGACTTCAACAACAGCCACAGATGTATTTTATGTCACACCAAAGTGTACAACGAGCCAGTCAGTGGTGGCCCATGACTTTGATCCCGGCAGTCAGGAGGCAGAGTCAGGCAGATCTCTGAGAGTTCAAGGCCAGCCTGGAACCTGATCTACAGAACGAGGAGTTTCTGGACAGGCTCCAAAGCTGCAGAGAAACCCTGTCTCAGAAAAAAGATAGAAAGAAGGAAGGAAGGAAGGAAGGAAGGAAGGAAGGAAGGAAGG
>LOEQ01000487.1:803341-813744 GCA_001685075.1 Bramus lutescens | reverse complement strand
GGCCTGCAGACACACATGCAAACAGAATACTGTATACATAATAAATAAAATCTTAAAAAAAAAGCAGAAGAGGGCATCAGAGCCCCTATAACTGGAGTTACAAATGGTTGTAAGCCACCTTGTAATGCCAGAGACTGGACCTGAGTCCTCTAGAAGACCTGCAAGTGCTCTTAACTTCTGAGTCATCTCTCCAGCTCTCGTAGTAAGTTTTTAATATATAATCTCATAACTGAGTGTGGAATTATGCACCTGTAACCCCAGCACTTGGGAGGCAGAGGCAGGAGGATTACTGAAAGTTCAAGACGAGCTTGGTATACATACATATGAAGTCCAAGGCCATCCAAGGCTGTGTGAGGCAATCCTGTCTCAAAAAACAAACAAACGAAAAGATAACCCACTTATTTCTATAACCATTCTATCTAGTAGGAGTTCAGTATTTTAAATCAACTTTTAAAAAGCTTTTAAAGACCAATAAGAGGTAAGATGGCTTGTTACTAAGCCTTATGCCCTGAGATCAATCTCCGTGACTCACACAGTAGGAGAGGATACAGTCCCCCAAGTTGCCCTCTGGCCTCTACAGACTCTGTGGCACCCCACCCCATGAATACATAAATGTAAGAAAACTTCTTTTTTAAAAAAAGAGACCTGAACTTGAAAAATAAATATACCAGTGTCCAGCTTGAGGTATTTTGAAAAGCGTGCCCCGTGCAATCAAATGTTTCTATCATAGGCTTTCATTTTAGAGATAATAAAATGAAAATAAAAGAATTTAAAAACATTTCCCAAGGTTGTAAAAGCCATTAAATGATGACTGGGATCTGAGCCCACTGTTTGTTTTTTCTTTCTGCATCATAAGCAGACAAATGTGTGTTAATTATGAATATTATTAGAAGATGAGTCCATTTCATTTTATCCTTCTGTTCAACAAGAAGTGCTAAGCATAGACATGGCACTGGGGACTGTCTCGTCTGCCTTAAGAAGGTCAGCTTTTATCTTTTATCTCCCAATGAAACTCCAGGATTTCTTTTGTTGCTGTTGCTTGTTTGTTTTGTTTTGTTTCATTTTTTTTGAGACAGAATTTCTCTATATAGCCTCAGAACAGGCTGGCCCTGAACTTCAGAAATTGACCTGCCTCCGCCTCCCACATGCTGAGACTAAAGGTGTGCACCTTCTCATCCAGCTAAGATTTCCTTCTCTCTCTCTCTCTCTCTCTCTGTAAGGTTCTAAGGCAAAAATAATTGTTACAATGAGGAATAAAGAAGCTGCAGTCTTCACTTTTTGTTTTGTTTAGTTTTATTAATGAATTAATTTTGTGGCAGGGTTTCTCTCTCACAGCCCCAGCTCTCCTAGAGCTTGCTCTGTAGACTAGGCTGGCCTTGAACTCAAGATCCACCTACCCCTGCCTCCCGGGATCAAAGGTGCCGTACATCACCACATCTGGCTGTTTTGCTTTGTTATTTTATATGTGTATAGTTTGTTTGTATGTCTTTGTGTGCGTGTTCCTGCACATGGAATCCAGAGGCCAATGTTGAGGTATCTTCTTCTTTCTCTGCTGTTCGACACTGTGTTTTGTTTGTTTTGAGACAAGGTCTCACCACGTAGCCCCTCTGACCTAGAACTCAGTAAATAGACCAAGGCTGGCCTCAGACTGATAGAACTCTCACCTCTGCCTCTCAGTGCTGGGCTCTAAGGTATGTGCCACCATAGCTATCTTATTTTTTGAGACAAGATCTCTCGCTTAATTCAAACTCCCCAATTGGCTAAGCTGACAACTGGCTCTGGGGGGTCCCCCTTTCTCCACCCTCCTCCCTTCTGCAGTGCCAGGGTTACAGGTGTGAACCACCATACACGGTTCCTATTTTTCACGTTTTATTGTCTTTATGTGTGTGTGGTACTGTGGTCAAGCCAATGGCCGTGCACATGAGAAGCACGTGTTTCTCTTCTGAGTCACATTCCCTGGCCATGCATGGTTTCTTATCTTATTACACTTGTGTGTGTGTCAGTATTGGGGGCAAGCCTGCCGTAGCACACATGTGGACGTTAGAAGTCATCTTTGGTCACTTGGTTCTCTCCTGGCCACCTGAGTTCCTGAGATTGAACTCAGGTTGGCAGGCTTGATGGCAAGTGTCTTTTACCACTGAGCCATCTTACTGGCCCGTGCAGTTTTTTGTTTTGGTTTTGTTTTTTTCATAGGGGCAATGACCTACTCAGAGGGCAATTTTAGGGAGATCCCTCTGGTGATGTGGCACATGGGATGGGATGGTTAATCCTAAATGGCTTGGGGAGCTGTCTTAGTTAGGGTTTCTATTGCTGAGAGACGCCATGACACAGCAACTCGTATAAGGAACTCAGTGGAGTGGCTGGCTTGCAGTTTCAGAGGTTCAGTCTATTGTCACCATGGCGGCATGCAGGCAGACCTGGTGCTGGCTACATCTTGATCAGAAGGCAACAGAAAGTGGGCTGAGATATGGGCAGTATCTTGAACACAGGCAATGGCAAAACCTGTCTCCATAGTGACACACTTCCTCCAACAAGGCCACATTTACTCCAACAAAGCCACACCTCCTAATAGTGCCTCTCTCTATGAGATTATGGGGCCACTTGCACTCAAATTGCCACAGGAGCCCATTGAGGAGGCCGGTGCCAGACACCTGCAGCAGGTAGTCCCAGATGTTGAGTAAACCGAAGGGAGACTCCACACAGTAAGGAGCCTGTGCTGACTACCTCACAGCAGTGCCAGGAGGGTGGAGTTTGCTCTGTTTCATTTCCTGCTGTATCCCTAGCACTGAGGCTGAGAGCCAGCATCCTGCACAAGCTTAGTGAATTAGATGATCCCGGCTTGAAGCAATGTGACTCTCTCTCCCTCTTTCGTGTGTGTGAGTGTGTATACGTGTCAGTGTGTGTGTGTCAGTGTGTGAGTATGTGATCAGACAGGGTCTCATGTAGTTCAGTCTGGTCTTAAACTTGCTATATAGTTGAGACTAGCCTTGAACTTGTGATCTTTCTGCCGCCATGCCCAGCTTTCAGTTCCCCTCACGGTGATGTGAAGCCAGCCGCATTCCCAATCTCATCACAGTTCTCTAGATTCTGTGAGGCCGGCTTCGTATTGGCCGTCTTGGTTTAGCTGCAGGTTGCTGTGGCTGCTCTGAGCCCGGCTGAGGTGGGGTGTCCGGGAGGTGTATTCAGTACACCTCCACTTGCCGTCCTTCACACTCACCGTGGCTTACCAGGACACTGACAGTGTTTGAAGCTGAGGAGCACCAGCTTTTACTGACTAAGATGTTAGGCAGGAGTTGAGGCAGAAGCCTGAGTTCCTGGTGGAAATGAGGAAGAAGGGCCAAGGGGAAGGAAGGGCATCACCTAGGCTCAGTTTGGAGAGCTTGTGGGCAGTTGGCTAGCGTCTACAGTTCAGAAGGCAGGTAGAGCTAGAGATTCTTGTCAGTGTTCCTAACCACTGACCCTTCCCATGGGATCCTCTTCTCCATCTCAGTGACCTCAGTGACCTTTTCTGCCCAGACTGGCCTGAGAAGTCTGAGTAGACAGGGAACTAAGAGGATAGACCTTGTGCTAGGGTGGGGAGCAGCCACCTTCACCTCCATGTATCTTTTCTTGGCCCCAGAAATGCTACACTCGCCATTGCCCTGTGCTGGCAGCAAGCCCAGCGGAGACACCCCAGACGTCTTTATCAGCTACCGGAGGAGTTCGGGTTCCCAGCTGGCCAGGTGAGGTGGGTGGGCAGGTGGCTGGGGTTTGGGGGCAGGGCCACAGTGTTGACCCTGTTTCTTCAGCCTCCTGAAGGTGCACCTGCAGCTGCACGGCTTCAGCGTCTTCATCGATGTGGAGAAGCTGGAAGCCGGCAAGTTCGAGGACAAACTCATCCAGAGTGTCATGGCAGCTCGAAACTTTGTTCTGGTGCTATCTGCTGGGGCGCTGGACAAATGCATGCAGGACCATGACTGCAAGGACTGGGTGCACAAGGTAGGTGCTGGCCTGGGCCTCTGTGGCGAAGCATTGTGTGGGGTGGAGGGGATGAAGCTTTCCCCTCATCCCACGCCCCTGCCACACTCAATCCCAGATCATCTTTCTGACTTGGCTGAAGTCAGGAGCCATTGCTGAGTCTGGAGTGGGATTTTAGCTACTTAGGCTCTCGCAGCCTCAGTTTTCTCATCTACAAGGTAGGGATGGCTTACCTGTCCTATTTGTGTGTAAGGCTGGACAGTGAGACCAGGGAGGGATAAAACTGTGTGCAAAATACAACATCTATGAGCTGGATACAGTGGTGCATCCTATAATCCCAGCACTCGAGAGGCAGAGGTGAGATCACCTCAAGTTCAAGACCAGCCATCTCTATTTATCAATTTCTGGACAAGCCAGGCATACCTAGTAAGACCCTCTCTCAAAAACCCAAAGTAAACCCCAAAACAAGACCTTTCACAGGGAGCACTTAAAGTCATCAGAAAACACAGATATTTACATTATGATTCATAATGGTAGTAAAATTGCAGTTATGAAGTAGTAACAGAAATAGTTGTATGGTTGGGGTCACCCACAGCATGAGGAACTGTACTAAAAGATGGCAGCATTAGAAAGGCTGAGCCACTGATCTAAGATAGTGTTAAAAGGACTCAAAGGGCTCAATTAGGAAACCTTCAGCAGAATGCCTGGCACATAATGGTAGCAGTTATTATTATTAATTTAATGTTTGTGTCTGCATCTGTTTAATTCCCCATTGTACCTCCAGTGTATGATAGAATGACTGAGCCCTCGCAGGAGGCACAGACCACGGATCCATAGCACACCTAAAGGTTATCAGTCACACATCAGTCAATAAGAATTGGAACTTGGGCTGAGGGATGCAGTAGTCAGCTGAGTTTTCGTTGCCTCCATGCAGCCAAGGACAAGAATATGCCCACAATGAGCCTGAGCTGTGGCACTGGCCTGTAGACCCAGCCACTCAGAAGGCTGAGGCTGGATGATGGCTTGAGCCCAAGACCTAGTCTCTTAGAGACAGAACAAGACAATGAGGCTGGAGAAAATGCTGTGGTTATCGAGGAGGACCAGAGTTAGTTCCCAGCACTTACAGCCTCCTGCGATCCCAGTTCCAGGCCGTCTGAGAAAATCTTTTGGCCTCCCAGGGCACTTGCACTTATGGGCACGGCACACAAGCACACATACGTGCCCCTCACATGCTCACACAAGCATGCATGTGCACACAAGCATACACACAAATACACATAATTTAAAATAAAAAATAGATCTGGGGGTGTTGGCACACACCTTTAATCCCAGCTCTTGGGAAGCAGCAGGCAGATCTCTGTGAGTTTGAACCTGGGCTACATAGCAAGATCCAGGCCAGCTAGGATCAGCTATACAGTGAGACCCTGTCTCAATAAAATAAAATTAAAAATGAACAAGCACTGTAAAAATATGCCCACAGTGGCTCATGTAAACACTAAGCCAGGGCTGGAATGATCAGGGGAGGCTTCATGGAGGACGCAGAACTTGAGAAATGTCTTAAGAACACTGGTGCGAGTCCGGCGAGACGGCTCAGTGGTTAAAAGCACACACAACTCTTACAGAGGACTGGAGTTCGGTTCCAAGCAGCCCCATCAGGAAGCTCACATCTTCCTGTACCTTCCACTCTTGGGGATCCAGCACCCTCTTCCCGGCTCCGAGGGTACCTGCAACTATCCATACACAAACACATACACATAGTTAAAATAAAATGCATATTTTAAAATGTAAGTATGCAGGTGAATGGAAGAGAAGGTGCTCCAGGCCAGGTACAGCTTCAGTCTTGAGGGAGATGAGCAGCGATGGGAAGCTGCAATGTCGTGCTCTCCCAGGCTTCAAACCTGATGGCCTGAGCTTAAACTGAGGCTCAGAGATGTAGCGCAGTTGTGGTGTGGAAATCGGAAAGCTTGGGCTTTGAAATCTGCCTGACTTCAAAGCCCATTCTCTTCCTCAGGACCTGTGTCGTGTTCCATGACAGAACTGAGATCATGTGGGGGACTCAGCTGACCTGAGTCCTCGTATCTTAGGGTTTCTTATTGATGTGAAGAGACACCATGACCATGGCAATTATTTTGTTTGTTTGTTTGTTTGGTTGGTTGGTTGGTTGGTTGGTTGGTTTTTCGAGACAGGGTTTCTCTGTAGCTTTGGAGCTAGCTCTTGTAGCCCAGGCTGGGCTCATACTCACAGAGATCCTCCTGCCTCTGCCTCCCGAGTGCTGGGATTAAAGGCGTGCACCACCACCGCCCGGCTTTTTTTGGTTATTCAAGACAGGGTGTCTCTGTATATTTCTGCCTGTCCTAGAACTTGCTTTGTAGACCAGGCTGGCCTCGAGTTTACAGAGATCCTCCTGCCTCTGCCTCTGCCTCTGCCTCCCTGAGTGCTGGGATTAAAGGACTCACCCAGATGTTTAGCAGAGGCAGCAAGGCTTGGAGGACACAGCCCTGGATGCACTTGAACTCTGAAGGCTTAGCCTGGAGTCCTCCCGGGCTGCATGTTTGAGGGGCTTGGGAGGAAGCACCTTCCGCTCTTGGCTTCCCTCCCTGTTTTCTTACGATGATGAGGCTACAGGAGCACAGTCTATGAGAAAGCACTATAGCTCTCCTCCCAGGCTCCACCACTGAGCCTGGTGAGGGTGGAGCATCTAGGCAGCAGGCATGGCTTGCTCCTTGGATTTTGTCCCAAAGCCTCTGTCATTCTCTTGGGTTGCTTGTGGGGCCTAATTGTCTCTGGTTTTCATACTCCCTTCCTGGAAGCCACATTTAGTGGCTAATCAATAAACAAACCCACAAGTGAACTGCACTTGAAAAGTCCCATCCCTGATGGGACTTGAAAGGCAGAACCCATTTGGTAAGTGCTTACCAGATCACTATTAACAGTGAATAATGTCCCCTGAGCAGCCTGTGGGGCAGGTTTTACCTCTGTACTTTACAGAGAAGGAGCCTATTATTTCCTTTTTAAAAAATTGTTTTTCCCTTTTTGGAGATAGGTTATAGCTATGTATACCCCAGGTTTGCCCCAAATTCACAATCCCCCCACCTTAGCCTTCCCTTGTGCTAGGATTACAGTCCTGCGCCACCACACCCCACTGCTCCTTAAATATGCAGTTTTTAAGAGCTAGCCCCTGCTCTACTCACTTGCTGTGGAGTGTTGCCATTATCCCACCCAAAACCCTGTAATATCACTGGCTGGCATTAACCCTATTCTACATACTGGAAAACAGACTTTGAAAGCCCATTATCCTTGCCTTGGGTCACAGAGCCTGTGTCAGAGACCCCACACAGTCCTTATTTCTTTTGAGGTTGTAACTGAACACTGGGCAGGAAGAAACTCTGGAGAGGAAGGGCTTATTGTAGCTGATAATGCAGGGGCGACCTCCACTGTGGCAAGGCCAGCCGCAGGGGGAGACTGCTAGCTCTCACCTTTGGAACAGAAAGCAGATGGTGCCATTCATCTGGCTTTCTTCTCCCCCCCACCTGCAGTCAGTCTGGGACCTCAGCCCATGGAATGGTGCCAGCTACATTCAGAGCAGTTTGTCCCCCCTTAGCTCCCCCCTAGAAACACCCTAATAGACATGCCCAAAGTATGAGCCTCACTAATGCTCTCTGGGTGTTTTAAAAATGCATTCTGCTTGTGTGTGTGTGTGTGTGTGTGTGTGTGTGTGAGAGAGAGAGAGAGAGAGAGAGAGAGAGAGAGAGAGCACATGCACGCACATGTACATGCACACGTGTGAATGTAGCATAGCACAATGAGGAAATGGGGGACAACCCACAAGAATCAGTTCTTTCCTTCCACCAGGGAAGGGATTGATCCCAGGTTGTCAGGCTTTGTGGCAAGCACCTTTACCTGTTGAATCATCTCACTGGCTCTCTGGGGTTTTTGCTCGTTTGGTTGTTTGGTTTTTTGAGGCAGGGTTTCTCTGTGTTATACCTCTGACTGTCCTGGAGTTCACTCTGTAGACCAGGCTGACCTTGGACCTTCCAGGTAATTTTGTTTTGCTTTGTTTTTTGTTTTTATTGAGCTATACATTTTTTCCCATTCCCTTCAACTTTTTTTAATCCAAAAAAAGTCAGCAATCAAAATTAACAATCAAAATTAACCTGGATCTTTTTATTTCAGAATACAGCCCCCAACTACTATATGTATGGCTTCATGCATTCATCCGTCCAGTCGGTATTCAAGAAGGGCTGACTATGGGCAGGACTTTGTGAAAGATGCCAAGAAGTACGGTTAATGAAAACTAGGCATGACCCCTGGCCTTAGTCACCTTGTGGTACCAGGGAGAAGAAATCAGCTAAATCACCCCTGAATTGAATTAGTTGAAGTTTGCCGCAGAGCCAGTGGGAACAGCAAGGGAGAGCTGACTTGATTGGGATGTGCAGGCAGATTCCTTGGGGAAGTACTGATTGAGCTCAGACCAAAACCATGAGTGGATATAGGTGGGAGAGCAAGGAACCATGTTCTAGGCAGAGGACACAGCGTACACAAAGGTCCTGTGCAGGGAGAGGAGATAGAAAAGGGAAGGGGCTGCAGGCTGAGAGGAGAGTGCAGGGGTGGGGTTGGAGAGGTGGGCTGTGGATGACCATACAGGGCCTTGTAGGCCACATTAAGGATACAGAACTTAATTTTAAGAGCCGTGTCAAGACCAGAAGTGAGATGTCAGATTTTCCATGCCATAATCCCTGGGGCTCACTGGCCAGCCAGTCTTGTCTACTTGGTGAGTTCCAGGCCAGTGAGTGACCTTGTATAAAATAGAGGTGGTAACATTTGTCTTAGTTTGCTGGGACAAAACACTGTATGCTCTAATGCAACTTGGGGAGGAAAGGGTTTACTTGGCTTACAAGTTAAAGTCCATTGTCAGGGGAAACCAAGGCAAAAACTGAGGCAGAGACCATGGAAGCATGCTGCTTACTGGCTTGCTCTGCGTGCATTCCTATACTACCCAGGACCACCTGCCCAGGGCAGCACTGTCTCCAGTGGTCTGGGCCCTCCCACATCAATCATTAGCCAAGAAAATGCCCTACAGACTTGCCTACAGCCAAGCTGATGGGGACATTCTCTTAGGTGAGGTTCCTTTCCTAGATGACTCTAACTTGTGTCACGTTAACAAAAACCAACTGGGACAACTGGCCTCTTGTCAACTTCACACAATAGTACATCACTATTAAACCATAACTTTTCTTGTTTGTTCCCAAGATCTCATTAATATCACTATCACGATATAAAACACATTCCAACTTTTAAAATTCCTGTCTAAAAATACAAAACCTAAGTCCAATCTCAATGAAAATATCCAACATCTCTTTAGAAGTGCAAAGTCCCTCAACTGAGGGCTCCTGTATAATAAATCACAAGTTAAACACGTTTTTACTGTAAGAGGGAAAAATCCATCAGTATCAAATCAGAACAAAACCAAAAAACACAACAGTGTAAATAGCTCAGTGTTTGACATCTTGGACTCATGATTTTCTGGGTTCCACCCACGATGAATGAGCAATGAACAAATCCATCTTCACAACGGTCTAAGGAAGAGAGACAACTATGAGAGACCAGAGTGGTAGAACCTTGGTGTTTGCTGAGCTCCACCCCATGGTCTATGAACCATCCTGAAAGCTCTTCAGCCCCCACTCATGAGGGGATCTTTTGGAGGTTTTAGATATAGGCACAGCTGATGAAATTGTGGCTACTGGCATTGAACTCATTCTGCAGCCCCTTCTGAAAAGTGGGTGGGCCTCAGAAGTCCTAAGCCCCATGCTGTGGTTGGTCTTTCTGATACCTAGCCCCCCAATCAGGAACTTTCTAGGCCACTTCCCCATCCAACCTCTGGCTAGGATCATGGCAATAATAAAAATACACTCAGGAGACTCCAGTAGTTTTAGGCCTGCCTGTCCTGGGATAAAGACACACAGTTTATAAATTACCCTGAAAGCTGAGAGCAGTCCGGGTACGTTCCAGAGGGTCTCAAACCAGGGGTGCTCTCACATGTGGTGGCCTCAGGGCTGTTGGGTGGGATGGAGGTCTTGTGTCAGTCAGATCTCCATCATCACATGACAAACACCCAGGACAGTCAATAGGAAAGGGAAGATTTACTGTGGTCCATGGATTCTGAGCTTTTGATTCATGGTCACTTGGCCCTGTTGCCTTGAGTTCTGCTGTGAAGTAGAACATTCATGGTGGTCAGGAGGCACAGAGAGGGGAAGGCACAGGGTACCTTTCTAGGGATAACCCTTCCTGCCCCTTCATGGCCTTTCTTCTTTCTTTCCTTCCTTTCTTTCTTTCTTTTCTTTCTTTCTTTCTTTCTTCCTTTCTTTCTTTCTTTCTTTCCTTCCTTCCTTTCTTTTCTTTCTTCCTCTCTCTCTCTCTCTCTCTCTCTCTCTCTCTCTCTCTCTCTC
>LOEQ01000487.1:759345-774505 GCA_001685075.1 Bramus lutescens | reverse complement strand
GGTGGGGGGAGAGATGATGGAAAGGGGTGAGGGGACAGATGCGGAAGCGGTGGGGGGAGAGATGGGAAAGGGGAGTCTCTGCACCCTGGACCAGATGCTGCCTGCTGCCTCATGCTAAGCATGGGCACACAGGAGGAATAGCCTCTTACAGCCATTCTCCCCAGCTGTCTTCAGGTCTCATTAAACTGTAGCCAAGACCAGAGTCCTTCAGTTACATATATGAGGAGTATGACACTTTGCAAGGGGCTGGAAGGAACTTTTTATCACTTTTTATCACACTTGATGTGTGATAGCAGTCTTCCGTTCTGGATTTTAGGAGCACTAGAGAGCTACTCCAAGCAGGGACCTCCAGTTGCCCAGAGACCTCTCAGCTACCACAAGCACAAAAGGGAAGAAGAGCCCCGAGAGACAAGGAGATAGTGCCCTATGTGACCACCGAGGCTGTGTTAAGAACAATGGGGATAAACAAAGGGCACGGGGCAAATGTATTTAGCAGACAGAAGAGACCTTAGAAAGTTATTAAAGAAAAGATACCGCGGGGATTGGAGAGTACCACCATGGCCAAGAGCACTGGCTGCTCTTTCAGAAGACCAGGGTTCAATTCCCAGCATCCACATGGCAGCTCACAACCATCTGTAACTCCAGGCTCAAGGAATCCAAAATCCTCTTCTGGCTTCTGTGGGCACTGCAGGCATGTGGTACACAGACGTAAATGACAGTACAACACCCACACATAAAATAAAAATGAAATAGTCTACAAGACAGACACAGAGGGCAGACTAATGGGAGCTATTTTTATCACAGTTAATGCAAGTTCCTTGGTCTTATCTGTGGGATTGTATTAGGCAGATAAGCGAGCATCTCACTGCCTTATTTTTTAATATTTATTTATTTATTATGTGTACAATATTCTGTCTGTGTGTGTATGTCTGCAAGCCAGAAGAGGGCACTAGACCTCATTACAGATGGTTGTGAGCCACCATGTGTTTGCTGGGAATTGAACTCAGGACCTTTGGAAGAGCAGGCAATGGCTCTTAACCACTGAGCCATATCTCCAGCCCATCTCACTGCCTTATTAAGTAGTAAGATTTACAGCATCAACTGTCTTTCTTGAGGCTGTTCTTCCGGGATAAGTGGTGCATGGGTCACCAGGATGTAGGCTCTAAAGATTTTTATAAGATATCACAGTCGTTAGGGTTGGATAAGTAACTTAGGGTCTGATTGTCAGAATGTGGAAATTTGTTTCATTTTTGTCCTATTAATCTTTTGGGGTCCAATAAACTGCGGAGCACCTTGGTGAAATCCAGTTAAGATAGAGTCGTTCCAGGGCGTGGGATTGTGCCGGATGACTTCAATAAGTATTCCTGGAATCAAGTTCTTTCCGAGTTGAGCATCATAAATGGCAAGAACAATCTGATGACTGATCACCTTAATTATTCTTATCTGGGAAGCAGGAGCATCAAAGCTGGCTTGGAGTGGCCTTTGATCCTCATGCAATAGTCATTTCTGCTGGCTGAGAGGGAGGCCGCTTGGTGAGTTCTGGTTGCACGGTGTCCTTGACATGTGGTTACCTCATCTAATGTCACAGTTAAACAGGTAACATAACAGTATAGATACCGGTAGCTAGGCCAGTACAATGACCAACCATCCAGGTTTGCCTGGGACTGAGGACTACCCCATCATGCATCACCTTCAATTCTAAAGCTAGGGAAACTGGGGTGACTGACAACCCTATCAGCCATTGGCAAACTGCCAGAAATTTTCTCTCTCTCTCCCTTTCTCCCTTGGTACAATGATTCTCCACAGAGGACTGGTCAAGCCCTTCCTAGCCACTAGAATACATACGAGTAAAAGCACATGTGTCTACACAGTATAAACACCAGTGTTCATAAATGAATTAATTACACAGTGAGGTCAAGATCATCCTGGGCTACATGAGATCCTATCTTTAAAAAAAATGATTCTCATATGCATACATATTAAAAACATATAATAAGTCACCCTTCCTATTACACAGAGAGAGAGAGAAAGAGAGAGAGAGAGAGAGAGAGAGAGAGAGAGAGCGCAAGTGCCATTCACCCATTCCCTGTCTATGCATAATGATGTTTTGGTCAATGATGTATATATACATGGCAGTTCTGAAAGGCTTCCTTTGTTTAAGAATTCTCACTGTGTAGCTCAGACTGAGTTTGAACTCCTCATCTGCCTGCCTTAACCTCCTGAGCACTGGGATTACAAACCGGCACCATTATCTATAGCTAGTAGTCCTATAAAATTATATCACCTGGAGACACTGTAGCCGTCCCAGTTTGCACAAGCACACTCTATGTTTGCACAATGCTGGCGGATTGCCCAACAAGGCATTTCTCAGACCATACCTCCATTGTGAAGTGATACATGACTCTGTACCATAAATCCCACCTACGTGTGAATACATCTAAACATACAGACAGACAGACCAAATGTAAGCACATAACCAAGGCTATCAAAGAGATAGCAGTGTGTTCCAGCGTCAACTTTGGGAGGGCCAGAGCATGGGCCTATGTGAGTGACACTGGAACCAAGTGCCAGGGTTTGAATCTTTTCTCTCTTCTAGGAATGCTGGGGTAGTTCAATAGTAGAGTACTTGCCTAATACACGTGAGGCAACCAGATTCAATGCCTAGCATTTCACAAGGAAAGAAAGGAAAGGAAATAGGAAAGAAGAGGGAATAGGAAAGATAAGAGGAAAGAAAAGGAAAAAGAAAGGAAAGGAATAAATAAAAAGAAATCTTAGCCAGGCAGGGTGGTACAACTTTTAATCCCAGCACTAGGGAGGCAGAGATAGGCGGTTCTCCTGAGTTTGATGCCAGCCTGGAGTACACAGTGAGTTCCCAGGCAGCCAGCCAGAGTGAGACTTTGTTTTAAAAACAAAAAAAAGTGGCAATGGTTGTTCTTATGAAGGATTATGTGGATTATTTTTGTTATTTAAATTATCTGCATGCATGTTTGTCTTTGGAGGTTAGGGTGGATGTGTATGCGTGTGCAAGTGCCGTGCAGGTCAGAGGCAATTGATTCCCCAGTACTGGAGTTACAGGCAGGGGTGAGTCATCAGACATGGGTGATGGGAACCAAACTTGGGTCCTCTGGCAGAGCAAAAGTGCTGTTAATCACTGAGCCATCTCTCCATCCCCCTTAAAGGCATTTCAATAGCGCCTTGGTGTTCATAAAATGGTGTTTCAGGAGTAAAAAAAAATCTTTATATATGTCATTATCATTATCCCATCTGAAGCTGGAAGCGAAGGGTGCTGAGACACCCTCTTTAAAGCATGCAATTGGCTTGCATTGCCTGAGACGTCCAGCAGGGGGCGTGATCCAGCACCTGGCTGGGGTGCAGAACCCGCTGGGCAAGTAAGTCTCCCTGGTGCTTCCGGGCTGGGTCCCAATTTAGCTGAGCAGAGAGCTGTCATACCGCATTCCTAGGAGATTTAGGTCTTATTTACGTGCTGTGTAAAGCAAGGCCGTATTCTGCCAGAAGGCCAGTGTTCCGGCCTTTTGCCATCATTAGTGCCACCTATCCTCTCCAAAGGGCCTTGGCCTCCACTCCCAGCCAGGAATGGGAACTGGGTCTCCCGGTTACCTTCTGGCTTTGGCATTGCCCAGGAGAGGCTGTAGGATGGTGGAGAGTGAAGAGCTGAAAGGTCAATTCCCCATGAGGTCACTTGCTAAGCATGAGGCCGGGACCACTCATGCTTGCCTCTCTGTTCTATGGCAACAATGAAACTGTGATGTGGAGAGGAGTCAGAGTAGGAAGGGGCGGTGGCATTGGGGAAGCCGGGAGAAGGAAGATCCGCAAGGATCTACGAGAGTTGTGAAATAGAGAAAAGAGAGAGCCGCGAGTCCAGAATGTGCAGACTTAAGACTTCATTCTCTGAGCCCTGGCAGACAATACTCTCTAGCGCCGTCCAGCGGCAGGATTCTAGAATTCTCAGAGCATCTCCTTTAAGAGCACAGCATAGCCTGTTAAGGGTGTCAAGACTGGAGAGGGACCCAAGATGAAAGACGGCCCCCATCCTAGGCATATATATACTCTGCAAATTAAATAAGATAATACACTTTTACCTTCATTCATTCTTTTCTTTTTTGATTTTTATTTTTGTATTTTTATGTAGACCAGGCTGTCCCTTGAACTCACAACAATCTCCTTGCCACATTCTCTCAAGTACTAGAACTACCAGTCACGAGCCACCATACCCTTTTTCTTTAACCATACTATTCTAGTTTCTTAGGATTGAACCCAGCGCTCCATGCATTGTAGGTAGGCACTCTACCACTGGCTTGTATCTCTTGCCTGATTTTGACAAATTGTTGAAGGAAGTAGATCACTATGTGTGTGGGGAGGGGTTGCTTACAGGTCGGTGGATGAGGAGGGTCCAGCATATTTGTCTGCCTGCCATGCACAGTGTCTGTCGCTTGGCACCCACATTCTTCAGACTCTGCTTCCAAGAGCCCCGAGCTACAGCACACACTGAACCTCTAGCAGGGAGGTGAGTCTGAGCCCCGCTTTCTTCCCCAGGCTCTCACAGTCCCATTGGGGACATGCCAGGGACAGATGAAACCACCAAAAGGACAGGTTGTGCCAGAGACCAGAGCAGCCCGTATGTCCTAAACACTTGGGTCAAGACGAGCCAGAGCGTCAGACAAGGCTGGCAGCCAAGGGTGTATTTTTGGGGGAAGGGAGAGCTTTCATGGTGAAAAGCAGATGGGTGGAACACTCTAGAAGCCCAGGCCTGTTCAAGGCAGTGGTGATGAGCATGGGAGCCTGAGGGAGGCTGGGCCTGGAGGGGGCACACCTGTCACACCTGTGTAAATGGAGGCTTGAGAATAGAGGGAGCTGGAGGGAGGAAGATGGGGCCTTTGCTGCTTCGGAAGCACTGTGTGCAGGATTCTCTTGCATCTTCTCACGCTAGTAGCACACCTTCCCTAGTATTTTGCTCATGTTCATATTACAAACGAGGCTTCTGAGATGCCACAGGGCCAGGGTCAGATGTGACAGGTCAGCCGTGGGCTCCCCATCCCAGCTTAAGTGCTTGGGATCTGCTCCTGGCCTGCAAAGACGGAAAACCAGAGGCTCCTCACAGGACATGGGGTCCGGGAAAGGCCACATCTTGTCTTGGCAGCTTTCCAAGCCCTGTCCTTACAGAGTGCAGCACTTACCTTATCTTCTCCTCCACCCAGGGCAATTAAGTCCCTCTGCTCTTCATAAAACTTAAAGGTCAGAACTTATAAATTAAAAACTTCCTCGCCGTTGCCACCAGGGAAAAGCAGACAGGATTCTGCTTACCTTGTCGATGACCTCATAGGGAAATAATTGAATTCCCAGGAAACATCAAGACTTTTTGCTTTGTTTTGTTTTGTATTTCCCTTCAAGGGAAGGTCTCAGTGTATAGCTCAAGCTGCCTGCGAACCCACAATCCTCCTGCCTCAGCTTTCTGAGCCTTGGGATCATAGATATGCACCAACTTGCCAGCTTAGCATGTGGTTGTGTCCCTGGAGAAGCCTGCATCCACCCAGTGCTGGCCTGAGAAGCAAACAGCCTGGCAGACCCTCTCCATTGCATGGCTAGTTCCTCTGACAGCATACCTTGGGTGTGGTAGGTGAGCGCTCTTCTTTGAGTGGCACCCCCAGTCCTCTGATCTTGCCTCTGACACTGTCAATTTCCTCTCTGCTTTTCAGAGACAGAGTGGAAACCCGGAAGACTGACTTGACCAGAGTCACAAGTGCTAGGCTTACTCGGACAAGCCTGCTTGATCCTGAAGCTCTGCTATTCCCTCGGAGATGAGTGCTGGAGTGAAGGACTGTGTGGAAGCATATAATGCAGGGATGGGGTCAGGTTCAGACCCAGAGACGGAAAGGTGGCATCAGTCACATAAGTCCGTCTGGCTCCATGGCCTTTTCCTTGTAGTAAGCTGGGTGAAATTAGGTAAAGATCAGCCTCAAAGGCAAGTTGAAATGCTAAAACAGGTCTTGAAAGAGCTGGGCAGGTGCACCTAAGGAAACAATGAACAGAGGGAGAAGCCCCCTGCAGAAGGGGAGGAAACGCGGGATGTGTCCATGTACACCTGTGATTCTGACACTCAGAAGGCCAAGGCAGGAGGACCGAGAGTTGGGGCTAGCCTGGCCTCTGCAGTAAGAACCTGTCAAAGGAAGGAAAAGAGAGGGGAAATCTGAGTCTGTATATCTAAACTATGTGAAGAACTACAGTTCAACACTAACAACAGAAATCTCTATGGACTTTAGCAACATTTCTCCAAGGAAGATACGCAAAATGTCTGCACGGATATATGGAAGATTGCTCAACATTGCTACTAATTAGAGAAATCCAAAGAATCACAATGAAATATTTCTCCATACAGATTAGGATGGATCCTTAAAAAAAAAAAAGTCAAATGGCGGCTGGACAGGTTAAGAGGACTTGCTGCTTTTCCAGAAGACCCAAGTCAAGTTGTTCAGAACTGCCTGTAACTCTAGCTCCAGGGGATCCGAAACCCTCTTCTGACCCCATGGGCACCTAACACACAAGTGACACACACTCACATACACGCAAATAAAAATGTTTAAATCTAAATATAACAAAAATGTTTTAAAATCAAATAACGAGGATGCTGTATTGGTGAGAACGTGGAGGTTTGGAACCCTTCTGTGCTGCTAAAGGAAGTGTAAAGGGCCACAACCACCGTGAAAAACAGCACTGTACATCCCCTAAAAGTAAACAAACAGCCAGGTATGCTGGGCACACCTTTAATCCCAGCAATAGGGAGAAGAGGCAGGAGGATCTCTGCAAGTTTGAGGCCAGCCTAGTCTACAGAGTGAACTCTAGGCCAGTCATGGATACAGTGAGATCCTGTATCAGGTAAATAAATATCTGGGATGCTGGCACATGTCTTTATTCATAGAACGTAGTAGACAGAGGCAAGCAGATCTCTGTGAGTTCAAAGCCAGCCTGATTTACATAGTGAGTTCGAGGTCAACCAAGGCTACATAAGCAGACCTTGTCTCAAAACAAAAGTAAATTAAATAAATGTAAAAATGAGAGCTGGGTGTGGTGATGCTTGTAATTTCAGCATTTAAGAGACTGAGGCAGGAGGATTGCTGTGAGTTTAAGCCAGCCTGAACTACATAGTGAGTTCTAAGACAGCCAGGGCTACATAGGAAGACTTTCAACAACAAAACAAAACATAGAAATAAAATTCCTGTGATATCCAACCGTAATACTGTGTGTATGTATTAGTTATTTTCTCATTACTGTGGCCAAATACTTGATAAGAAGAGACTCAAGGGAAGAAGGTTCGGTCCATTATGATGAGAAAGGCATGGAGCTGGTAGTGGTTGAAGCAGCCTGCTCACACTCAAGGGAACAGAAACCCAGCACTCAGACTGTTCTAACCCTCCAGTCACACATAGATAGTTCTATGTCTAGCAGCTAGACCTATCCAAAAGGCTACCCAATCTCCTCAAACAGTCCTCTCGGCTAAAGAGGCTAAAGCTCAAGCGCATGAGCCTGTAGGGGGCATCTCACATTCAAACGACAGCATTCTGCTGCTGGTCCCCACAGGCTCGTGGCCAACCCATTATGCAAAATGCGTCCAGTCCCATTTCCAAAGTCCCCATAGTCTCATGGTCCCAACATTGTTCCAAAGTCCAAAGTTGAGAGTCTCCTCTAAGACTCCAGACAGTCTCTTAACTTTGAGCCCCTGCAAAATCAAAAGACAAATGACATTCTTTTAAAAGAAAGATTTTCAGATGAGTTACACCCAGGAGCTTTTAGTTTCCTATTACCCCAGGATCGACCACAAGGTTTCTCTTTAAGGGCACTAATCTTTTTAACATTTTAGCCCGTGTTCACATTCTCTGTCTGTAGGAGGAACAGCTTAAAGAAAACACTGGAGGAATCAGGCTTGTTAAACAGCTGGGCCCATTTCCTTCAAAAAAGGGGAATGACTGATGCCTGGCCCCCCCAGAAGGCTGGAGTGGATGTTGTCTGGCAATCTGGTAATCTTTTTGCTATTCTCTGGAGCCAGTCTTCCTGAGTCCCCAATATCCTGAGCTTAGTCTCTCGGTGAACAGAAACTCATCTTATGAAAGTGGTCCCATGCACTTTGTATCCTCCATCAGTAGAATCTTACCACAAATCTTCCTCCACAGGCCCTTATCCTGAGCACTGTTCCTCAGCCAACAGAACTCACTCTTTCTGTTAAGGAGCTGGGCCACTTTGCTAGAGAGTTTCTAGGTAGCGATGCCTACAGCTTTGCCATGATAACTGTCACATGGAATCCCTTTCCCAAAGTTCTATGGGATCTAAATGTGTAAGAGAAACAAGACCTGAGGCCAAACTCTGGAAGTCTTTATGACAGACTCAAGTCCCGTCCTTCACCTTGTGCATTTGAGTCGTTTTTCCTGTAAGGTTTGCGGAGTCCCATCGCCTGCCTGTCTACAGCATTAAGCAGGTTAACCAGGTTCCTACTCCTTTCCTTACCAAACTGCACCCTTTTCACACCTTTCTGTTTCTTTTTGTTTTGTTTTCTTTTCTTTTCTTTTTGAAGACAGGGTCTTACTATGTAGCCCTTTACCGGCCTGGAACTCACTCTGTAGCCCAGGCTGGCCTCAAACTCACAGAGATCCACCTGCCTCTGCCTCCTGAGTGCTGGGATTAAAGGCTTGCTCAACTATATTTGGCCTCTTTCTGTTTCATTTCTCTCTCTCTGTAAATCTCGCTAAACACAGTGAGTAATAACTATCCCACAGTCTGAATGCTATATCATCTTGAAATTTCTTCTGCTAGACAATTGAGTCTGGTACTTTTGGATTTAACCTCACTCAGATTTTTAGGATATGAGCTGAATGTAGATAGATTCTTTGCTGGTCTGGGTCCTTGTCAGGACCTAGCTAGAGTTCTCGTTACCCTTCTAAAACCTTGTGAGCTGATTCTTCACTGTCTACATGCTGTCGGTGTCCTGCTCCTCTAAACTCCCATCAGAACTGCCCACTTACACCCTCCCTACAGAATCCCAGACTTCTCCAGACTCTTCCTCATTCCTCCCAAGGCTGAGAATCCACAAAGCAAGGTTTCTCACATCAACAACCCCACTTCTCGGCACCGATTTTCTCTATCAGTCATCTTTCTCGGTGTTGTTACTAATCACCCAGCAAGGGACAGATAGAGATAAAGGATTTATTTTGGCTCACGGATTGAGCTGAATGATGGTGAAGGCATGGTGGCAGGTGATTCTGTGGTGACAGGAGCACAAGACACCTTAGTCTTATCTTGGTGACCGATCAGGAACAGACAGTACATACAGAAAATGACCTGCCTGGGGTCCAGAGCAAATTCAAATCCAGTCTGGGCAACTTACTGAGACTCTTGTCTCAAAAAATAAAAATAAAAAGGCTGGGGTGTTGCTGTTTTTCAGTGTGTGACAGCATGTACAAGGCCTAGGGATCAATCTCTAGCATGATAAACCCTCTGGCCTCACCCCTACACCCTTACATCTGCCAGCTGGATCCCATGTCTAAAAGGTCCTACAACCTCTCAAAACGGTGCCACCCGCAGGAGACCAGGTGTTCAAACACCCGAGAGCCTGCAGAGGACACCTTGCATTTAAATCCTCTCAGCACAGAGCCTGACATGTCGAAAACAAACTCTTAGAGACGTCTGCATACTCACTGGGGTTGTCACACTGCTTGCAATAGCCCAGAGGTAAAAACAGCTGAAGCACTCATTGACAGATAGGCGGATTTGTAGATATGGTGCAGACCTACAATGGGGCATCATTTGGCCTTCTGAGGGAAGGCATTCTGAGACCTAATACATTATAGATGGACCTGGAGTCGTCATGCTGAGGACAATGAGCTGCTCAGCTAAAGACAGCCCCTGTACGATTGCCTTTCTAGGAAGTGTCCAGAGCCGTCAAACTCACAGAAACCAAAAGCAGAATGGCAGTTGCCAGGAAGTGGGGGAAGAAGGGGTGGGAGTTGGTTAATAAGTGTAGAGTGTCATGTTTGCAAAATGGAAGGGTTCTGAAGTCAGTTGTGCAACTGTGAGTGCACTGAACACCTCTGCCCTGTTGGCAGAAAAATGTGCCTAAGATAATAGCTTATATTATGTTTATTTTATCAGAGTGTCAAGAACAGCCTGGCATGGCAGACCTGGTAGTACAGGACTCCCAGATCTTCAGGAGGCAGAGGCAGGAGGATCAGAAGTTCAGCCATACCTAGGCTACAGAGTGAGCCCAAGACAAGCCCGCCCGAGCAACTTAACTGAGAACCTGACGAGACCAGATCTCAAACTAAAACAAAACAAAGAAGTGAGGACAGAAGAGGATGTAAGCCAGAGGCAGAGTGTCACCTAGAGTGTGGAAGGTCCTGAGCTGGATCCCCAAAACTCCGCCTCCAAAAGAAAAAAGAGCTGGGCATTGAGGCTTAAATGAGAAGCAGCAGCTGAGGAGATAGCTTAGACTGCGAAATGCTTACTGTCCAAGCATGAGGACTGGGTTCAGGGCCCTGGCACCCACATGAAAAGCTCAATGTGGAGACGCACATTGTTCTCCAAGCACTGGGAAGGCAGAGACAGGAGAATCCCTGGGATTTACTGACCACCTAGTTTAAGCAAATCAGTGAGTTCCAGGTTCAGTGAGAGACCCTGTCTCAAAAAATACTGAGGAGAGTAACTAAGGATGAGACCTGGCCTCTACCTCTGGCCTCTACACAAATACACGGAAAGATGATGACTTGGGGCTGGCTTCCTCGTGATGCAGGGAGGTGGTTCTCAGGCTGCTTGCAGGTGGATGAGCCTCAGGTCTCTGAGGAATGAACCCAGGATCACTGTCTTGCTTCCAGAAACCAATTCCTCACTCTCCATGGTGATCTTGACAGAGGCAAAAAAGCCATTCACTTCTCTGTTATGTGACCAATGATTCCCACATCCCCTACCCAAGCTCCAGTATGTGCCAGAAAGAGGGCTGAGTTCTCCAGCTCCAACCTTAGGGATTATCTCATGGGAACACTATTTTAATAGCTATCATCTACCCATGCATTCAATCAACACCCATCTGTTGGGAACTGACTTCTGATGAAGCATGGCCTAGCAGAGGACCCTCACAGCACTCAAGAGAATGTGTGGTGTGGTGTGACACCTACCTTGAGAGAGCTGATCTAGAGCACTGAGCAGGGGGCCTCACCTACCTGTGCTGACAGTACACAAAGCAAGTCTTCATCTGAGACTTGAAAGATCAACAAGACTGAGCCAGTAAAGTAGGGAGGAGGAGACATAGACAAGGTGCCTAAGCAACACAAGAGCATGGGAACTTCCTGGAGACCTGAAAACACAGAGCCCAGCTAGGCATCTGAAAACAGAATCTGGTTTATGGAAGGAGAGGCAGGAATGAGGAGGACCAAGCCAAGGGGGAAAACCAGCAATGGGTCCCATAGGGCTATTTAATCACCTTCTGAGCACTTTGTCAGGTGTGGGATTAGGGGTGGGTATAAATATTTATATTTATATTATGTGTGTGTATGTGCTGCATGGACCCAGTGGGAGAGGCAGTAGAAGGTGTGAAGATGGTCAAGGATTCTCAGAGCTATGAGCTGGACACCCACTCCTCTCCCCCTCCCTACCATCTTTTGGTGAGGGAGTGGTTTTCTTGACAACAGCCCCATGCACCTTCCCAACCTCCCTGATCCATGGTCCATTCTTGGCCCTTGAGAACATCCTTGCCATCTTCTTTTAAGATGTGGCATCTTCATCTGGCCACCTCTGCTCTGGGCTGCACAGTTCCATGTCTGACAAATCATTCCAGATGCTGGCATATCTGCCTTCCCTATCATTCTCGGGGTTGAACTGGGGCCTCTGAATGCCTTCCTTCACCTATCCAGGTATGAACTTGCCAAGAGTCACCTTTGCCCCCCTAGCCCAGATCTTCCTCCAATTTATCAGCCATTTAAGGGCAAGCTGACTCTTGCAATCTGTGAGCATGTCCCATCCGCTGAGACTTTCAGCTGTCTCTGAAGGCCCTCTCCAGGAAGGTCACTGGGCAAAGCACAAGGCAGGTGTCTTCTGATTCTGATTTTCCCCTAAGATAGGACACAGGGCCCCCAGGAAAGGTCCCCAGCAAAGACTGAAGAGGGCTGGTCTCCTACTTGTATTCCCCAAAGCCCATCAGGAGTCATACAGAGCATTAACTGAAGAAAGACATGGTGTCGGACCTTGCAGAGTGGGACCCTGGCTTGGTTGCTAAGCAAGGAGCAAGTTCTTGTGTTGTGTGTAACAGCTGAAGACTTCCCAATACCCTTGGGACACTGACTTTGAGATAAATTAATCACGGAGTAGAGTCAAGGTGCCTGCATGCTTTTGATTCAATCATTTTCAGGACTGAGCCTCAAAAGAGCATCAGAGGAGGGGGCTGGAAAGATGGCTCAGTAGGTAAGAGCACTGGCTGCTCTTGCAGAGTGCTAAGGTTCACAACCATCCATAACTCCAGTTCCAGGAAACCTGATAATTCCCTTCGGAAGACCAGGCATGAACGTGGTGCACAGACACACATGCAACAAAACACTCTTATGCCTGAAATAAATAAATCTGTCTTTAAAAGAACAGCAACAGTAAGGCTGGGGAGATGGCTTGGTCACTAAAGTGCTTGCCACACAACTGTGAGGACCTGAGTTCAACCCAGACACCCCTTTAAATAATAATAGTAACCTGGGTTACACACTTGTAACCCCAGTGCTGGAGTAGAGACAGAAGGAGCTCGCAGACTTATTGGCCAGTCAGACTAACATAGTCATGAGCTCCAGACCAGCAAGAAAGCCTGTCTCTGAAATCAAAGTTGGACAGCTACTAAGGAATGACATCTTAGGTTGCTCTTGGGTCACATGTGTGTCTATACACACATTTTCACATGTCTATACACACATGCATGCATAACCCCCCCCAACAAGTACACATGCCAAAAGAAGAGGAGAGGAGGAATAGGAGGAGAAGGAAGTAGATCAGCCAAGGCCCCCAAAGTCCATGGCATGGAAGAGGGTTATTGGGAGAAACCAAAAGCAGTAGCTGACTAATTTGGAAATACTGAGTTCTGTTCCAACTCCATCAAAGTAGTCCAGAGCAATCGAGACAACTGAACCAAGGGCATGGGTGATATCGGAAAAATGAACCTGACTTCACTCATTCATGTGTTGTGTGACCCTAGACAATTGACCCCACTGCTCCGAGCCTACGCTGGTATGAAGGAGAATCAGGATACAGATTTTACATGTTGTTGTAAATGTTGTTCTTGGGAATTGTTGTTCTTGGGGGAAGAGAGCCCAGCCTGGCAGTTGTGATGGCTCCTCCAGAGCCCAGGGCCATGGGAGAGGCTTCCTTCTGGGAAACTAGAATTGGGGTATTGTCCTGAGCATCTGAAACTCTTTGTCTGCCATCTTCCTGCCTCTTGCTCATTCTGGTAGCTCTGCAGGAGTTGCCAGGGCTGGGAGTTGGCTGTTGTTTGTGTTACAGTAACTTCCCATCCCACCTGGCTCTGCAACCTGGGCCCATTGGCACCTCTGCAATCATCCTGCAAGGCGTTGAGGTAGTCTCTTGCACAGACCCCCATTGGGTCCAGGGGTGCGTTGGTGGCCTAACAGCCTGAAAACATGACTGACAGCTGACAGTCCCACCCTCTGTGGTGCACCATGTGGCTTTTCTGTCCTCAGCTCTACACGCCCCCACCTACAACAGTCTTTCTAGCATCCTACCTCTTTAAACTGGTCACCCACAGGTCGCCACACTGTGATATTATCAGAAACACCCATCAAACACCTCCTGTGTGCAGTATGGGGCCAGGAGGGATAAGGGCACCCGAGAGACAACGTTTCCAACTAGATACCGGACACCACAGTCTGTACCCCACCTGACCCCCAGCACACCCACTGGCCTTCACCCCACCCTCTAAGTCCCACTTTGCCCTTCCATGCTGTGTCCTATGCCCCACCTCCTCCTGCCCTGTGACTCCACTTTAGAGCCTGGACCCACACAGGTCCTCTTCCAGACATCCTTGCTGGAGTGTCTCCAGTGTTCACTCTTTCCCCAAGCTCCCACAGTGGGTTGGCACCTCCCCTGGGGCACTCACTGAACATATTCGAAATCTGCCTGGCTCTGTGTCTTCAGGCCTAGTATCCCCACTTATAAAACAGAACAGTAACACCCAATGGTTTGTGAAGCTGCTGAAACAGTCCATTAACAAGCCTGAACTAATGCTGGGGACATCATGCCCTCATGTGCAGCATTTTAATCACCTTATCCTTAACAGCAAACAGTGCCCATGACTGGTGCCAAAGGCTTTGTTGAGTAACTGGCTGATGTGTAGAATGGCTGAATGTGTAAATAGAATACGAAGTAGTATTTGCTGTTTTCCCCTAGCAATCAGGGGGCAGGGACCAGGAAGATTCTGAAAGAAACTAATCTTTATTGTCTATCTATCATGCATCAATGCTCAACATACACAAGGAAAGATTTCTGCTGAATGAGGAAGCGGCTAGTAGCTTGGATTAAGTCAGTGGCCCAGTCTCCTGCAAAGGGGATGAAGAACGTGTGGCTTTGACAGACTCCTAGGAGGAGGGGGCATGCTTGCTTGCTGGCTAGCCAGATGCCCCAGGCCTCCCAGTCCTGATCTTAGGCTTTGAAACTCCTGAGGACGGGATGCCTGGGTAGGCAGGGTAGGGGCAATGCCCAGCTCCAAGGGTCATGTGTCAACTGCTCAGCTGAGAACTTGGCTTGGGGGATTCAAAGGCTAGAGGTGGGCTGGACTGGAAGGAGCGTTTGGCTCCTGCCCTGTACAGCCCTGACTGAGGGCTCTACCAGCCCAGTGCCCCAGCAGCTTCTGTGCCCAGCAGGAGTGAAGTCCGGACTTTCCTTCAGTAACCTGAAGCTTTTCTTTCTCATCTTCGCCCTCCCTGGCCCCACTAAGTCTTCCTGGTTGTTACTCCTCCTGTGGTCCCTCCTCCTTACTCCCACCTCCTGATTCTAAAAACACTCTGATTGCCAGGGTGGGTCAATGGTTAACACTCAGCTGGCTTTATATAAGCTGCTCCGGGCCACCTGCTATGCACAGTCTCCTCGGTCCTTCAGTTTCGTGGCTCCTGCAGGC
>LOEQ01000487.1:700467-716937 GCA_001685075.1 Bramus lutescens | reverse complement strand
GAGAGCCGTTGGCCAGGCAGGAGTGACTCAGCTGCCAGCAGGGGCTCCAGAGTCAGACCCTCCCAGGAAAACCTCCACCTTGCTGAGGCGGGGCTGTGTGGTATAGTGGTGAAGGAGATTAGCTTTGAAGACTGGGTCTGGATCCTGGGGAGCTCAATTTACTAGCTGGGGGACTTGGGCGAGTCAGGTTAACCTCTCTGAGCCTCAGTTTCCTAATCCATAAAAGGGGGTGACAATGTAGTTCCTCCCTCCTGGGACAAAACCAGAATTCCTGGTACAAGCCTGGCAGACCACTCTGCATATGTGTATACTCTCTATATACATATACATACACTCTATATATACATAGATACACTACATACATCCACAGGACCAACATCAGCATCTTAAGATTCAAATGATCCCCAGGCTTCATTTTGCCTCCTACAGAAGAACTGAAATGCAGACGAGGAAATAACTTGTCTAAGACCACAAAACCAGAAAAGTAGGTGTCCCCCAGGCCCCACCCTTAAATGACCCCTTCTGCCTGAGTGCCGAGGAGACAGAGGTACCAACGGCTAGAGGAAGCGCAAACCTGACTGTTTAAGGGAAGGGTTCAAGGTGGGGATGCCAGGCATTGGGGGACACAAAGCAGTCCTGCAGCAATGATTGCCGTTGATTCAGTATCCCTCCAGCTAGCAGTGTTGGGAGGGGCTTCCTCCCAACCTCCCCACTCAAGGTCAGAGGGCCATTTCTCTCTTCCTTTGATTCTAGGGACCATCAGGTCTACATTTTCTGTCCCCCAATGTTTCTTTCCCGTCTCCAAGAACCACAGGAAGAGCTCAAAGGGCAGAGGGTGGCAAGGATGACCAGACCATGAGAGGGTCTTCAACGTGTCTTGCTAATCGTCACCCTGGATAAGTGTGTCTGGGGCTCTTGAAACACCAGAGACAGGGTTTTCCATTTTCTCTGTGTGGCCCTAGGCATGTTTCTTCTCTCTTGACCTCGGGTTTTTGTTTTGTGCTTTTGTTTTTGTTTCCTTGAAAAAATGAAGTTAATGCCCTAGCTTCTCTACCTGCAGAGTACTGGTAAATTTTCATCAAATACCAGCTTTCAAAAAAGGGAAGGGGGAATTCTGGTTTGGCTGTATTTGATTTTGGATTTTTGAGACAGGGTCTCACTATGCAGCTCTGACTGTCCTGGAACTCACTATGTAGACCAGGCTGGCCTCAAATTCACAGAGACCCATCTGTCTCTGCCTTCCTAGTGCTGGGATTAAAGGCACATGTCGGCATACCCACCAGGATTCTGGTCTGTGATGTTTGAAAATTTGCGTGGGCAGCTGTGGTCCCTGGCCAATTTGCCCTTATTTTGTTGAATGTAAAATTGAAAGCGATGGATTCAGTTTATTCCCCCAAAGCCCTGGCTCTAGCATTCTACACTCACTGTCCTTGGGGACAGAGGGAGGAAGAGGTGAAGTCATGATAAAAACAAACAACAGAAACTTCTGAGTGCTCCAAAGTTGTGGGTCTAGAATGATCATGGTCTTACAGTAGAAGGGAACGCAGCTCACAGCTTACTCTATGCTCATGAAGTCTCCAGCCCATGAAGGTGGGCAGAAGCTGGTTCTAAGTGGTGAGCCATAAGTGCTCTCTGGATCAGATTCAGGGATTCTGGGCTTGGGAAAGGGGAAGAAGGGAAAGGAGAGAAGAAAAATCAGTTTGCTGATATTGGTACACATCCGTTGTGTTCTCTGAAATCAGAAGAGGTAGGATCAAGGTTTGACAGCAATGAAAAAAAAATTCCTTCCAAGCTCATAGGCCAGTGTCAGGACACTGGGGCCATCATAGATGCCTCCTGAGGGATCCAAAGCAGTAGAGACACCCTATCCCTTCCATTCTAGCCATTGAAGTTTCTGTAGCCACTAGCTCTACTGCAGGGGAATGAACAAAATGGCTTCAGAGAGTCAAGAGGAAGTACAGTCTCTGTCAGTGGAGGAAGATGATATTAGGGAGATGACAGTGGGGGATGAGAAAGGGCAAGAAGAGGGAGTTCCTTCTCCCACACCGGAGCTCATGCCTTAAATTAACTCTGTCCCACTGCTAATTATTAATAATAGCTATCATTTATTGAGTATGTACTGTGTGTTAAGCTATTTACAAGCAATATTTCATCCGATCCTCCAAAGAGGTATGTATTATTAGCTCTATTTTACGGAGGAGGAAACTGAGGCCCAGGCAAGGAAGTTAAGCAACATGTCCAACCAAATTCTCATACTGATTCCAACTCACCAGCTTTAAGCTCCAGAAAAGGGTGGGCCTAGGACTCCTCTCTCTGTCCCCTCTCTGTGCTGAAAGGACCTTCCCCCAAATACCAACTGAAGCACATGACCCCTGTAGGATGAAGTTGTTTAAAGGCTCGTCTTTCCCGAGCTGTATGGCTTTAAAACAGTCAGTTCATTCCCTTAAGTGTCTCCTAGAACAGGGCTTCGGTTCTGGGAACCAAGGATGCACCATGGTCACTAAGTTGGAAGTCAGTACTTCTGGAATCCTCCCAGAAGAGAGCCTGGGCGAGGACCACTCTGGGACATCTGCATCCTCGATACAGATTAAGGGGCAGGCCTCTGAACTCCACGAGATAAGCTCAAATCCCAGAAAAGCAGTAGAGGTTTGCAGAGCCAGAGTGTGATAGTGCCAGCTAGGAACAGAGGCCTCTGACATGGGGGAATCTCTGCCAGGGTTTTTACAGCTAGCTCCAGCAGGGGAAGAAGGACGAGGTAGGGGTATTTCTAAGCAAGAAGGAGCTTCAGGAGGGGAAGGCCTAGTGGAGCTTAGGCGCCCTGCTCCAGATTCAAGTCTGTGAGACAGCAGGGCCGGTGTCTGAGTCTTGTGAGGTCAGAATAAATGAAGACCAAGCAGACAGGGAAGGCCAGCGAGGGCAGCACCCACCAATGGACAGCATCATCAGCTTCTCTTCCTTGGACTACCAGGCCTGAAGCAGCAGAGCCATCAAGGAAACTATAGAGCCTGGGGCTAGAGGCTCTCAGGTTCAGCTATATTTGGCCAACAGAGGCCAGAGGTGTGACGTGTGTCCCTGATCTTTTTCTAGGGATCCGTACCTTATGCACACACAGCACTTAATCTTCAAGAAACCCCAGTGAGATAAGTCCACACCCTCCACTTCTTTGAAGAAAGTGAAGTATAGACTTACATGATCGATGTATTCGGAATCACATAGCCAGAATGTGACAGGGCTTGGAACTGAAAGGCAGCTCCTCCTCAAGTTTAACCACTAGTGTTCACCCCTCCCCAGACTTCAGATCCTGAGATCTGGAGGGAGAAGCCCCTGGTCTCACACCTGGAGGGGGCTGGGATTGTATTTGGAAAACATCATGTCCTCTGGGGAAGGCAGCTCTAACTCGAGCTGTCCAGGGAGCATGGGCCAGGGTGAGCAGTCATGCAAAGCCAGAGATGGGGTGTCCTCACCCCTGCCTGCTCCCTTAAAGTGTCCAGTTACAGCCAGTTCCACGCTTCCCGGTCACGCCACATTTAGCATTGCTGAGAGTGAGCTTGCGCGGGGATATAGAGAAGGGGTGGGGAGACTCTTAGAGGGGTGGGAGAGAACCTCTCCACCCTCAGACCTATCCACCTTCCAGCAACCACCCCCCTCCCAGTCTAATCCTATGTGAGACTCTGGGCAGGTCCCTTCCCTTTTTGTCACCATTAGCCGCTCTAGAGATGGCTAATTCATCAAAGATATGTCAACCGTTGACTGGGCCAAGCTCGAGCCAGTGAGGCCCACCCTCCCTTGCAGACTTCCCAGAACTGCACAGCTACTCCACTGTGGCTTGAGGGGTCTCGGGTAGATGAAACAAGTGCAAAACTCTGGCTATTCTTGCTGCTTGGCTCCCAGAACATCCCACTCAGCGTTGACTCCCATCAAATACAGAAGTGAGGAGGGAAGCCAGCCAAAGCTTACAAAGCTGACTTAATTCAAATTCTGATTCTGTCAAGGATTGGTTGTGAGATTGGGAAAGTCACAGAATCCCCTGGGCCTCTGTGCCCTCATTGGAAGATGGGATTTATAATGTGCCATCCTTGCAGGCTTGTCCCAGTAGAGCAGTGAGCTTGGGCATGATGCCTCATGCTTCAAAGGCCAACCCTTGGGAGGCTGAGGTCAGAGGATTGCCAATAAATAGTTCAGGGTCAGCCTGACTTACACAGTGAGTTAGGGGCCAGCATGGACTATATGGTGAGACCCTGTATTAATAAACAGCGGGGGTGCCAGGCAATGGTGGCACTCGCCTTTAATCCCAACACTTGGGAGGCAGAGGCAAGCAGATCTGTGAGTTCGAGGCCAGCCTGGTCTACAGAGTGAGTTCCAGAACAGCCAGGGCTACACAAAGAAATTCTGTCTTGCAACGGGGGCTACAGGTATCTCAGGAAATGCATTGCCTATCATGCAGGAAACCGTACGTCTGAACACAAAACTAGGCACAAAAAGTGCATGTCTATAATCAGCACTAGGGTGGTGGAGAAAGGAGGAGCCTAAGTTCTTCTTCAGTGTATGAAAAACCATCCAAAGTGCGGCATAGCGGCCAGCACAAAGCTGTCCCTCAGCAAATGATGGCTGCTTCCAGAGATAAACTAGGGGGAGTGAGGTCAAAGGTTGTTGCCCTTTGCAGAGATGGAGGAAGGCAAAGAGTCAGGTTAATAATGGAAGAGCCCAAGCGATAACACTATTAATAGCAAGAGCTGCCGTGGATCAAGGCCTGGGTTCTGCTTGCACTCTGTTCCATGCTTTCTACGCATGATTTCATTCTGCTCCCAGTGCCCCATGTGAGGTTCTGTTACTCGCCTTGCTTGTTGATGCTGCTGTGGACGTGTTGGGAGCTTTGCTGACACAGCCTAGGATGAAAGACCTCCCCTGGCACTGAGCTTCTGGGGTCAGAGTTGTTGAACAGTTCAGAAAGGGGCAGCCCTTAGATCTAAAGTCCGAGCCTCAGCTTTTCATGGGCATGCAGAAGAATTCAGAAAGAGGGCAGTGATGGGGGCTGGGGAACAGCTGGGAGACACTAGGTTTGATCTACACAGAACAGGAGGGGAGAGGAAAAGAGTGGGAATAAGGAAAAGAAAAATAAAGGACAGAAGTTGGCAAAAGTCACAGATGAAACAGTTTAAAGGATGGAGATAAACACACCTTTAATCCCAGCACTCGGGAGGCAGATGCAAGCAGAAATCTGTGAGTTCGAGGCCAGCCTGGTCTGCAAAGCAAGTTTCAGGACAACCAGGACTGTTTCATAGAGAAACTCTGTCTCAAAAAACCAAAGGGGGAAAAAAAAACACTTATCAGATATCCCATGGGCTCTACCAGCAAGACCCCTAGGTCATCCAACAGGGCCAGCCTCTGTATCACCAGAATTACTGCCATATGAAGTCTAGGCATGACACACCCCCTAGATCCCCCTTATTCAGGGCCTACCCCGCCACTGATAAGATCACCTGTCGTAGACATACGAGATCTAGCACCCAAGGCTCCCTGGGAACCAGGCGCTTGCTGACTCATTTGAACCAGCAAAGCTTGAGAATGGACAGGACCCCCTCCTCTGAGTATCCTATCTGGTTCATTTCTCTCTCATGATTCTCCTGCCTCATCCAGCATTTGCCTACCAGCATGTACAATGCACCACCATGGCTGTCTGTCTGTCTGTCTGTCTGTCTGTCTGTCTATCGATCCATCCATCCATCCATCCATCTTTCTGTCAGTCTCTTTCCTTCTCTCCCTAACTCCCTATCCAGATGGCAAACAGGGTCCCAGCCTAGGGAAAGGGTGAGAATGGAGGTGGCGGGCCTGGGGCTGGCCAACCCTAGACGTTGGTCCTCATTCTCATTGTAGCCGGCTTTCTTCGAGGCCAGGACTGGGTGATGGTGTCGCTACTCCCTCTGCAGTCTGACATCACATTGCCAGGCTCCACCCTACTGGAGGGCGAACCCCAAGGGGACCTCATGCAGGCTCCGGGCCTCCCAGGCTCCCCTGCCCCACAGAGCGTAAGTACCTGGTGTCTAGGCCTGGCATTAGGACAAGCCTGGTAGCTGAGCAGAGAGTAGATAGTCACTGCCCCACACAATGGCCTCCAGGGTCTACCTTGCCCCTTACACCAACAAAGATGTTGACACTAGACCCAGAGGGGCTCTGAACCCACATGAATCTCTGTTCATCCCTTGGTGTTTCCCAGGGCAAGGTCTGGAGCCCCATCAGCTTTGGGGTGCCCCAGGTTTAGGAAAAGTATGCTTGTATCAGGTTGGGATCCCAAGAGCAGTGTATGTCCTTCACATCATTTCGGGGTTCCCATGGGCTCAGTCAGAGACTCCATGATCTCAACACAGAATAGGGTCCTAGCAGGTCTCCTGGTCCAACCTCCATTTACAGGTTCTTTCTACTCTGTCTACCCAGAAGCATGCAAACTTCAGCTGCTCATCATTTGTGCCTGATGGCCCCCCAGAGAGAGCACCCTCACTGCCCCCCCACAGCCCAAGCATTGCCCCTCCAGGCCCAGAACAAATCCCGGGCCACTGTACAGCTGGACCTGGCCCAGGCTCCTTCTGCCCCTCTCCTTCAGACAAGTATCCTGGCTTTGGCTTTGAGGAGGGCCCAGAAGGCAGCCCAGGGCGCTTCCTCAAGAGCAACCACATGCCTTTCCACCCCTACAAGAGGCACTTCCATGAAGACATCTTCCCTGAGGCACAGACGACCATGGCCCTTGATGGACACTCCTTTAAGACTCCGGGGGCACTGGAAGCCTTCGAGGAGATTCCCGTGGATGTGGGGGATGCCGAGGCCTTCCTGCCTGGCTTCCCAGCAGAGGCTTGGTGCAATGGACTCCCTTACCCCAGTCAGGAGCACAGCCAAGTTCTGGTGAGTACCAGTGGTCAAGTGCATCTTGCTTCCTTTCTCTTGGTCTAAAAAGAATTCTCAAAGCCAGTCATGGTGGCACATGCCTGTAACCCTAGTACTCAGGAAGCTGAGGCAGGAAGAATGCCTGAAACGGAAGGCCAGGCAATCATATATGGAGACCCTGTCTCAAAATTGGAGCTCCACTGAAGCAGCAAGCCCAGAGGGTAGGGGCCTCCTGGCTCTATGCTGGTTCCTTGGACAGGGAGATGCCAGACTAGCAGACATGGAGGGGACCAGTTGAGGAGCACATCAGGGGATAGAAGCTGGCAACTTCCCAGAGGGTGCTGAGTCAGGATTCCAGAGTGCAAATTTCTCTGTTTATTTAAGTGTCCAGAAAGCCTAGCCAGACCAACACTCCCCTATGCAAACGTGAGGAGAAAAAAGACATTCCAGAGAGAAAAGGTGTCAGCTAGAGCATCAGACCACAAACCCACCAAACCAATGTGGGCTCAGGGATGTCACTAGAGTCTCTAGGACCCTTTCAGACCCTACTTGGATTTTTTTTTTTTTTTGTGGCGTGAGACAGAAAGTAGCTCCATTGCCCAAGGCTGGCCATGAACTAGAGAGTTCTCCTGCCCAGGGTCACTGGTGCTGGAATTGCAGGTGGGCTCCTGCAGCTATACTTTGGCCAGAGCAGGCTCTATATACTCACATAAGTGCCTCGGAAATACTTTAGAAGGTTGGCAAGCACTTCCACAGCCAGATCTGCTAGGCCTGTGACCTCAGGCAAGTCGTTTAATCTCTCTGAGACTCCTGGGAAAAGGAATGTTAAGGATACCTGTCTCATAGGAGTGTGGCTTTGGAAAGCAAAAGGGGGCTTGCTTCCTGTGCCCTGTCTCTGATCCCAAGGCAATAACTGAGTGGGATCAGCCTGGGCTCTGCCTCCTCCAGGGGTCCACCAGCCTTCTTCACCTCCTGCTTCCAAATGGGCCCATTCTAGCCCTTAGCCACTCCCAACAGGAAGGAAGATGGGGAAACAGCTAAACACCCATCAGGCGTGGCCTAGACAGGATCTTATTCTGTTTCTGGAACAGCGATAGCTTTTTCTCAAGCCTTTAGAACGTGGCAACAGGCCGAACAAGTCACCCTACAAGCCAGCGATTGTCCTCCACTGTCCACTCAATGAAGCTCCTGGTCATTCGGCCTTGTGCTTTCTTCCCAGGGCCCCATTTAAACTTCCCAACAATGCTCTAGAGAGTCCCCACTATCTCCATCTCGTGAATCAGGACATAGGGCTCTATGGTTGAGGCCTCATGCCTTGCCAGGATATCCCCTGGCACCATGGAGACAAGTTGTACCCAGGGACCCACTGCCGCCTGGTCCACTCTCTGGGTGACTGTTGCCACACAGCTTCCCCTCTCTGGGATCAGCCCCACTATCTCTCAAATGAAAGGGTTGGAGACGATACCTGTGGCCCTTCCAGGCCCAAGATCCTGTGATTAGGGCAATCTCTGCATCAGCATCCCTGGGGCACACCCAGAAAGTGATCACAGTTAGCTTTCGCCCCTCTGGGCCCAAATGCTGGCTTCCCAAAGGCCCCCTGAGAATCCTGATAAGAGCAGTCTGATCCTGGCTTGTCTATCTGTCAGGATGAAGCTGCTCCCTCACTGTCTCTACTCCGGGCTCAGCTCTGAGGACCTAGTGCTAGGCCCTGAGGACTCCACACGGGCCTCTCAGAGATCTCTGGTCCCACTCAAGTCTGTGTGACCACTGACCAGTCTCCACCTTTTCTCTGGCAGCCTAGCCTGTGCCCAACACCTGCAGTGAGGTGGGATGTGGGGGACACTGTCCATCCCAGCCTAGCCCACCACTGACTTGCTGGTTTCCCTCAGGAAAACTCCTATCCATCTCTGTTCTCTGATCCTTCCCCAAGAGTCAGCTTTCAGAGATGCAGAGAAAGGATTCCTTTAGTGTGAGGTTCAAGACAAGAGAAAGGAGAGGGAAAAAAATCTTTTTTTTTTTTCCAGCAGAGACAGGAAGTTAAGGTCAAGCCTCCAGCTCTGGACAGCGGGCCTGGCATGTACTGCTACCAGCCTCCTCTGCAGCATATGTACTGCACTTCCCAGCCTGCCTTCCACCAGGTAGGTATGGGGCAGTGGGTACCCTTCCTGGAGACCTTCGGAGTTGTGTGGGTGCTGCTGGTGGGGAGTTCTTATGTGTGATGTGTATGCATATGTACATGTGTATATGTGTGTGGACAGGCGAGGATATCAGGGTCCTGAACTTCAGCAGGGCTACCCCAGGTGAAGAACAGTGGCTAGTGTAAAGGAAAACAATTGCCCTTTTGTGGGGGCAGGAGGGGGGAGTTCAAGATAGAGTTTCTCTGTGCAGCCCTGGCTGTTCTGGAACTCACTCTGTAGACCAGGCTGGCCTCAAACTCACTGAGCTCCACCTGTCTCTGCCTCCTAAGAGCTGGGATTAAAGGCGTGCGCCACCACTGCCCGGCATGGTTGCCCTTTTCTAGGGGCATTCAGGATTCTCTGACCGCCTTGTGGAGGCTGGTGAGTCTCAAACAGAAAGTACAGCCAAGACTGGGGCAGTCATGATATGAACCACAGAGGGAGGGAGAGCCATCCCAGACAGACAGGAGCAAAGAAGAGGAAAGAGGTGTATGGGGTGACACACAGGCTGGGCAGGGAAGGGAACACACCTTGCTGTGTGACCTTGTCCTGAAATTTCCCCTTTGGCCTAGTGTGGGTGGGCATACGTGTGGGGCTGGGGTCCTCGTTATTGTATTTATCATCCTTGCCTTTCCCCACCCCAGCGCCCATTTTAGCCTCTCCAGAATGAACGAGATGCTAAATAATTGCCCCCACACTGGCAAGGGATGGAGGATTTTTGAAAAGAGACAGAAAAGAGCCCCAGAGCACCCAGGCAGCTCCCTCGGAGTCACCGGGCAAGACAGAGCAAGTGGCTGCCCAGCGCCCAGCTCCATCCACCTGCAGCCTGGCACTCAGACAGGCCTTGCCTGTGGAGCAGGTTCTACTCCAGCTCTGGCATTGGCCCCGATCCTAGCCAAGCCAGGAGGCAGGCTGAGAAGGTGTGGTGGGGGTCAGGCTGTCTGCTGTATGGAAAGTGACAGAGAGGGACAAAGAGACACATAGCATGAGGGGACATCCTCCCTTCTAGGAAGGGCCTAACCGCAGAAGCCTAAGCTTTTCTGAGGCTCCTGATCTGAGTCAGAGTGAAGGATGTCCCTAAGGCAGCCACATCAGGGACCAGGTCACCACAGGATGAAGGTGACCAGCAGACCCTAAGTGGCCTTACCATGCCCAGCCTTGCTTTGAAGCTCTCTGCCGTCTTCAACATCCTTGAACAAGATGGCCGCACCCAGGGCTTTATGGTGCCCAGAGAGAGGGTGACTCAGGTGCTAAGTGTCTCTCGGTGACCTGGAAAGAGCACTTCAGCCTGGAGCAGCTGGGGTAGTCAGAGTCTCCAACCCCCAGCCCCCATAAAACACCATTCCTGGCACCACAGCCACTCCCTTCGCTGTAAAACTACCTCCCACCCCCACCTGCCCACCATCATGACCTGCTCTTTCAAAGAGCCACTGAAACTCGTAAAGGTGGCCATGCCTAGAACACACCCAGGCTGGACATCCCACTTCCGGCCCAGTGCTCCAAAAGAGTCACAGAAGGCCTGGAGTGCCTGCCTGGAAAGTGCAGGACTATAGGCTGCTCCCCATCCCATCACCATGGCAACAAGGGTACCTCAAGGACTGAGAGGAAAGAGTTGGAAGGACACAGCTTTTGAGATCTTTTGAGAGTCTGAGTTCTGGAGTGTGGATCTCTATCCAAGCTCAAAATGTCCACCCCACTGCTCATTCCTCAGCCACACCATTGAATAAGGAGTAGAGTTCATGACCTCTCTGGATATGTGTGTGAATGGAGGAGTGGTACTCTACTTGGGAAAGCTTGGTACCATGGTAATTACTCTGTCCCCTTTGACCTCTATAGTACTCCCCGGGAGGAGGCAGCTACCCTGCGCCTTACCTGGGTTCGGCTCACTATCCCTATCAGAGGATCACACCCCAGGCCAGCACCGACGGGCACCAGCCACTCTTCCCCAAGCCCATCTACTCCTACAGGTACCTGTCCTAGCACATCTGAGACAGAGCTAGAAGCATGGAGGACCCTTGGGGAAACTAAGGCATAGGATCCTAAAGATGTAAGGGTCATTGAAGAGGATAGAAATCATATCTAGTAATCTCCAAGGATGCTGGAAAAATGATTCCCGCAGGTGGGTAGGTCATAGATACATAACCTTTGACTGTTGGTCTGACATTGTGAAGTCTTAACTCCGGTTATACTAGCAGATGCACTGGTGATTTGGGTGGGTGGGCCTGGGAGGTCCTATCTTGGGGCCCAGCGCCTAGTCCCAGAGTTTAGGTGGGGGATTAAGGGTGCTCTCTGTCTTCCAACATTTAAAAAACAATAAACAAACAGTCCTGCTACTTGCTAGCTGTGAAACTGCTTGGTTGTCCGGAAGGGAAAGGGGGAGACAATTCAGGAGGCTGGACGCTTTGTGGAAGAGAATGTGGGGAGGACAGCACTTGGCATGCAGCAGAAAGCCTTGGTCCCTTGCTACTGTCCAGCACATACGTGATGAGATGAGGACTGAGCAGGCAGGGCCACATCTCTGCAATGGTGCGTTTTAAACTTTCATTCCCGCAGCTCGGAAGAAGCTGGCGACTGCATTTCTTTTCTTTTTCATTTCAAAACTAAGGAAACGGAGGCCCCAGAAGTTTCAGACGAGCTCACACATTTCTGTGTCAGATAACAATCTGGTTTTCTAGATTTCACAAAATGCTCCTATAGCTCAGTCACAGCCTCACAGAGCCTGTTGGCCGAGGGAGAACTGAAGGAGGGCCAGACTCTCAGGAGATCTCTTTTGCAGCATCCTTATCTTCATGGCTCTAAAGAACAGCAAGACTGGAAGCCTTCCTGTCAGCGAAATCTACAATTTCATGACAGAGCACTTCCCTTATTTCAAGGTGAGTCCGAAAGCCAACCCAGCTGGAAAGCTTCCCACACATGCTTCCCATGTGTCCAAGGTGAAGTGCAAAGCTTTGGGGTGGGGGGAGCGGTGGTTTCAGAGCCACACGTGACTCAGAGAGAGGGCATCACCTCGCATGTACCAGGCCCCCAGCTCGGTCCTCAGTAGCAAAGAGGGGGAGTACTCTGTGAACAGAACACAAGCTGCTTGCTCCAGGTTGCCCAGCAGCTGAGAGAAGTAGGTGATGCCAGTTCTGATAGGTTTCAGGGATCAGCCACCTATCCCCAAATTGAGAGAGGAAGACAGGTAATGGGAGTGTCTCCAGCCTTGGCCAGGGTGCTGTGGGCTGGAGGATTTCCAAGTTGGAGCTGGTCACTAAGGTGATAGGAGTAAGATTAGCATCTGCCTATGGGCAGCACCCTGAGCTTCACTTGTGCCTGAAAGTGGGGCTCACAGTCTTAGGGTACCCTGACAGTGTGCAACATTAGTTCCTAATACCCACAGAAGAGACTTTAGGTAACTCCAAGCACCCCTGGGACAGGAGGAGGACTGAGAGGGACCCTGGGGAAACCGAGGTATGTAACAGTTATGGCAGCATGAGGAGGAGGTCACACGCAGTGGATTTTCAAATGTTCCTGGACAAGATTCCTACACAGGGTGGGGGTGGGGGTGATGTCTGTCTCTGGGTTGACTTGGCAAAGCTAGTGCCTTGGATGGGCCTGCTGAGGTCCAGTCTCCTGGGGCCCTGACAGGTACCCTTTTCTCCAGGTGAGCAAACTTAATCAGAGATGGTGATCCATCCTTCCGAGATCACACAGCAAAAGGCCCAGTTGTTAAGTCAAGCTCTCTGGCTTCACACACAGCCCTTTAGCCTTGACACAATGTACCCAAGCCTCTCTCTTGCACAGACACACTCTCCTAAAGTAGGTGCAGGAGAAGCAAGACTTTCTGTCGGGGAGTACAGTCCCCAGGAAGGATGCTATCTCATCCATGACCCAGGCAGGACAGGATCTGAGGCTCAGGTCATCCTGAGTCAGCTCCATAGGTGATAGGAGATTCCTGCCCCCATCCTCTGCGCCATGATCCTGCCTGGGGAGAGTTGCTGGCTGGTGTGCAGACAACTTGGCACCTGCTATGCTCCCACCAAAGGGGGATGGGCAACAAAGTCCTTTAGCGTGGCTTTGGCTGGAGTGGAAAAGTATACTGACTTAAGGGTCTAAGAAAGTGAAAAATACCATAGTCCATCTGGGCTGCTCCTGAAGCCCAGAATCTCCTAGAAGGAACAGACGCTTGCCTTCTCCTAAAGCTGTGGCAAAGTCCTCCAAGAACTAGCTGGAGAAAAGGAGGCGAGGCCCTTCCCTGCTCCTCTGGGCCTTCTTCCCTGCCCACTCCTGGCCGTGCCCCCAGCCCCTCCCTGTATCTCATCTTCCTGGCTTAATTATTTTTCCTGGGAGCCGTGTAATCCCTGTTTTATGGGGCTGAAGAATGAAGAAGTCTGACAGCTTTTTTCGGGTTGGTTGTTTTTCTTAGCCGGTTGCATCACTCCTTCATGCCTGAGTTTACATCTGACTTCAGAGAGAATGTGTGAGAATAGGACCGGCTCCATTGGCAAGGCAGGCCCCATGGGATGACCTGGGCAGGGCCCTTTGCTGGGGAACAGAGCTGGAGTCCAGGCCTGGTTACTGTTTCCTTGTGTGATCCAAGGATAGCCTCTTTCCTCTCTGGGCCTCAGTTTCCCCCTCTGTAACATGTCTGTTTGGACCAGTTCATACATAGATTCCTCCCAAGCCGACAGATTCCTGCTGATCCTCCTTAAAGAAAGAGTTCAAAGACTCTCCACCTCTCACCCCTCACTTGAAGGTCATTGTTCAGGGTGAGGACAGAGTGGACTCTCAGGTGAACAGCACTCAGAGGACACAGCAATCCTAGGTGGACAGCGCTCATACCCAAAGCAGCTGTTGTGGGTGTCCTACAGTCCCGTGAGTCAAGGATATGGGACTGAGGAAGTGTCCAGCCACTGTGTATAATTGTTAATGCTGACCATCCCGCTTCCAAACAGGNAGGAAGTGGCTGGGGTGGGGGCTGCCCTGGCATCCCAAAGTCACAGGTTTATGGGACCATAAAAGTTCCCAGTGCCCATTAAGTCTGCCTATGGGGCGACAGAGCTTTGACTCTCAATAGAGACAGCTGTGGGAGTCAACGAAGGTCCAGTAGCTCAAGAGCCTCCCTGGGAACCCTTGATGAACCTTGGAGGACATCAGAACCAGCTCCATGACAGGCTAGTTGTCCCCAAGAAAGGCTCCAGCAGCTGCTGCCAGCAACTCACAGTGNAGGAAGTGGCTGGGGTGGGGGCTGCCCTGGCATCCCAAAGTCACAGGTTTATGGGACCATAAAAGTTCCCAGTGCCCATTAAGTCTGCCTATGGGGCGACAGAGCTTTGACTCTCAATAGAGACAGCTGTGGGAGTCAACGAAGGTCCAGTAGCTCAAGAGCCTCCCTGGGAACCCTTGATGAACCTTGGAGGACATCAGAACCAGCTCCATGACAGGCTAGTTGTCCCCAAGAAAGGCTCCAGCAGCTGCTGCCAGCAACTCACAGTGACGCTGGCATCAGGGCCCGGTTCTGCTGGGCGTGATTCAGCTTGGCTGAACCCTGGGGGCAAGTGAGCTAGGGAGGAGAGCGTGGCCATCTCTCATTAACCAGAAATGAGGGGCTAAAAGGGAGAGGAGCCAGAGATGGAGGGCTGGAGGGAGTTCCATCAGCTAGAGTTGTGGTTCTACCCATAGTCAGCCTCCCGCTAGACTCAGGATGGTCACACAGCCTTCAACTGAGCCAGAGGTAGGGGCAGGAGGCCCATGCTCCCCCACACACACCGCCTCTCACCCAACTGAGTCAGCTTAATGGTTTTTACAACCCTCCTTGGGCACAATTACTGCACTGGTGGCATGACCAGGCCTCCTAATGGGTGTTTATTCTGCTGGCACGAGCACCCCCTGCCTGAGGGCTGGCCTCCCCACCAAGGCACACCTCCGGGGCACACTCATGCGAACTCACACCCACACACTCAATCATGGATACACACGTACTCTTAGGCACTTTCTCACACAGAGCCATCCTCACTCAGGAGTTCAGGGACCTGTGGTAGGGGATGCCATTCACACCCGTTCACACTGTGAGACATCTAAGGACTTCAGTACATATTTGCCTACATACTACTACCCCTGTCTTCACCAATACCACATCTGCAACCAAACATGTAGGCAACAGGTGCTCTAACTCCCACCCAATCACCAGCCCTCTTCTGCCAAACCTGCCCCGGAGGGATGAAGCAGATCCAGAAGAGGGGCATTTTGCTGTCCCCCCTCCTTGAAAGCTGGCCCCAAAGACTTTAAAATAGTGATCTTCCCCTTTCTACCAAGGGGGCACACAGGCCAGAAGGCTAAGTGGCACATCCTGCTTCGATGGGGACATAGACCAGAGGTCTAGGCGGCATTTACCAGTGTCCCTTAAAGAGGAGTCACAAGTTGGACATAGCAGCTGATGTCTGTGATCTCAGCACTCAAGAGGCAAGGAGGCAGGATCACTGTGAGCTTGAGGCCAGCCTGGGCTACAGAGGGAGAGCCCATCTCAAAATGGGGGATGGGTAGTGGAGAGCATTGGAGAGATGGCTCAGTGGTTAAGAGCACTGGCTGCTCTTACAGAGGACCAGGGTTCTGTTCCCAGCAACTATATGGTGGCTCACAACTGTCTGTACCTGCAGTTCCAGGGATCTGGTGTCCTCTCTTGACCTCCACCGGCTGATGTATGCATGTGGTGCATAGACATACACACAGGCACCCAGTGTACACATAAAAGAAGTAAATAAGTATATAAAGGTTCACAGTCCTCTGAAGAGTCTGGGCTAAGAAGTAGTTAGGATGAAGGCAGGCTTCAGATTTTAGCTGAAAAACAAACTTGCAGTGAAATTTCCTGCCCAGTCCCCTCCCCTCAACTAGAGGGTTCTAAGCATGTTTTGGAGATGAAGACATCAAACCAGAGTGTGTAGAAATTCTGTGTCCTGAGTTGATGAAGGAATGTTCTAGAACCCAGACCTGGAGCCACTTCTTGTGCCTGAGTCCAACCTGAATTCATGCTCTGCTCTGGCAGACTGCGCCTGATGGCTGGAAGAATTCTGTTCGCCATAACCTGTCTCTCAACAAGTGCTTCGAGAAGGTGGAGAATAAGTCGGGAAGTTCTTCTCGCAAGGGCTGTCTGTGGGCCCTCAATCCTTCCAAGATCGACAAGATGCAGGAAGAGCTGCAGAAGTGGAAGAGGAAAGACCCCATTGCTGTGCGCAAAAGCATGGCCAAACCAGGTAAGCTCGGAAAGAAAGATCAGGGGACCCCTGCATAAGACAGGGCTTGCATGAGGGCCCCAGGCTGGGAGGCTGTAAAAGACGGAGGCCTCACAATGTTTCCTTTTGGGTCTTTGCAGAAGAGCTGGACAGCCTCATTGGAGACAAAAGGGAGAAACTGGGCTCTCCGCTACTGGGCTGTCCACCCC
>LOEQ01000487.1:681928-694614 GCA_001685075.1 Bramus lutescens | reverse complement strand
AGGAAGGAAGGAAGGAAGGAAGGAAGGAAGGAAGGAAGGAAGGAAGAAAATAATTCAAAGGCCCATAAACTTGAAGGAAAACATTACATCATCAAAGACTGGAGAGATGAACCAGTGGGTGAGAACATTCGCTGTGCAAGAGTGAAGCCCTGAGTTCAGATCTCAGAACCCCCACAAAAGCCACACATTCCTGTCACTCTAGGATTGGAGGATGAGAGGCACAGACCAGAGGATCATTGGGGCTTGCAGGCCACCAGCCCTGTGCCAAGTTCATTCTCAAAGGAATGAGGCAAGAGCAATAGAGCAGGACCCTCTGGCCTATGCACAGGTACAGCCACCCACCCACACATATGCAGTTACACACACACCACATTCACACACAGACAGAGACACAAAATTACAGCCTCATCTTCATCTTTATCTGTAATTTAGCAATGCCGACAACAAATCACAACCTTTCACAGTGTCTAAGATTTCATGAGAAACCATGCCAGGTGTGCAGCTGCAGGCTCACTCCAACACTCAGGAGGCTAAAGGGGAAAGAGAGCTTGAGCTGAGCTCAGGTGTTCAAAGCCAGCCTGGTCACCATAATGAAATGTTGTCTATTAAAACAGAGAAAAAAAGAAACCACAGATATTGGTCTGAGGATGAGGCTCGAAGGCAATGGTTGAATTTTTGCCTTGCATATGTGAGGACCAAGGTTCCAAGCCCCAGTGCTACAAAAAATAAATAAATAAATAAATGAAAACAAATTCAGAAAAAGATCTCTTAGTAATATCTTATATGTATTACAACACGCACACAGTCATTTTTAAAAAACATAAACATTTATAGGATTGTAACATATTGTATGTTAGTGAAAACCTCAGAAGGTCCAGAGGTTTAACAGACTGATAGCAAAGGAGTCCACAGTACATTCAAAAACAGAAATCACTCAGCAGTTAGGAACATTTCTTGCTCTTGCAGAGGACTTGGGTTTGGATTCCAGTATCTGCATGGTAGCTGTCCATGTAGCAGGTACAACTATCAATAACTCCAGTTCCAGGGATCTGATGTCCTCTTCAGACACCAGGCATGTACGTGGTGCCCTTACATGCAGGCAAACGCTCATATCCATAAAACAGAAATATATAATTATTTTAAATAAACCAGGCGTCAGGGTGCCTGCCTTTAGTCCCAGCCTTTGGGAGTCAGAGGCAGAGGGTTCTCTGTGAGTTTGAGTCTAGTCTGGTCTACAGAGTGAGTGTTATGACAGTCAGAGCTATGTAGAAAAATCCTGTGTCAAAAAAAATCTTTTAAATAAAGTATAAGTGGTTTTAGGTGCTACAGGGTGGAGGTGTGGAGGGAGACACTTAGGGGAGAGGCTGGGCTAGGGGAAGCACATGGAACCTTGGGCAGCTGCTCTTTACCAACTGGATAAGGTGTCTCCATGTTCTAACTCCTGGGCTGGCAACCCCAGCATGAACCTTGAAGGCCGGCCCAGGAGAGAGCCCACTGCGAGGTTCCGTGCAATGTCTGTGTTTCCTGCTCTGTCCATGGTAGAATCCTCATGAAACCCCGAAAGATTCAAAGCTAAAAAAGACTGGTCCACCTCAGAGAGATTATCTGAGGCCAGGCTAGACCACGAGAATTGTCCCCTCAAGAAGAAAAGCTCAGCCGGGCGGTGGTGGCGCATGCCTTTAATCCCAGCACTCAGGAGGCAGAGGCAGCCTGAACTACAGAGTGGTTCCAGAACAGCCAAAACTACACAGAGAAACCTTGCTTTAAAAGGGGGGGGGTTGAATAAACACTTCAAGCCCTTCTCCTTCCAAGGGATGGTGCCAAGAAACAAATGCGGCAAGTCACACCATTGACAGAGGGACTAATTTGAGAAGAAGCATGAAGATTCTAAATGAGGAAAGGGCCAAGGCTTGCCCAAGGGATGTGGAGAGCTGACGTGGTACCCAGCTATAGGGATGAGGCATGCAGAATATAAAGCCCCCTTGTGATCTGAAGGCAGAAGTGCAACAAACGCATTCTGGACACTCAGCCCACTTTTACTTGCTGCTCTCTGGGGGTTAAGGATGGGGGTGAGGGGGTTGGGGGTCCCTTACAATCAATCAGACCAGTGGGAGAAGGTCTTCCTTCTGACACAAGCAGAAGTTCCACCTCACTATGACTTTTTGAAGGCTTGTAACCCCACAAACTACAAGGACCCCAGGAATAATCCCCACACCTGTACACCTGTGCAGCCTCGTTGACAAAAACCCTCCACATCAATTACATTTTTGTGAGAGAGAGAGAGAGAGAGGGAGTCTCTCATGTAGCGCTGGCTGCCCTGGTACTGGTTATGTAGATGTAGACCAGGCTAGCCTCACTCTGGGAGATCCTCCTGAGTGCTGAGATTAAAGGTGAGATTAAAGGTGTAAACCACTTTCTGGGCGGTGGTAGCACACATCTTTAATTCCAGCACTTGGGAAGCAGAGACAGGAGGGTCCCCAAGTTCGAGGCCAGCCTGGTCTACAGGGAAAGTTCCAGGAAAAAAGGTCTGTGCCACCATGTCCAGACTCATTACAGATTCTTACCACATGCCTTCACCACTTTTGTGGCCACTAAAGATTCCTGAGACCTAGATTCCAAGTGCAGCACTTCCCTCTGGGGACGTAGCTCAATGGTGGGTCACTTGTCTAGCAAGCCAAGGCCCTGGGTTCAAGTCAAAATAGTCTCCTCCTCTCTCCTACCCTTCTCTCAAATTCTGACCTTCTCAGTGTCCTGGTTAGCATGTTAATGCTGTGATGAAACACCATAACCAAAGCAACTTGGGGAGGAAGTTTATTTGACTCTTACACCTCCATATTCATCACTGAAGAAAGCCAGAACAGGAACTCAAACAAGGCAGGAACTGAGAGGCAGAAGCTGATGCAGAGGCCACGAGAGAATAATGCTGCTTACTGGCTTGCTCACCATGACTTCTCAGCCTGCTTTCTTATAGAACCCAGGACCACCAACCCAGGGGTGGCACCACTCAAAATGGAATGGGCCTTCCCCCATCAGTCATTAATTAAGAAAATGCTTTAGCCAAGTACATGCTTTCAATGGGAGGCAGATGCAGGTGGATCTCTGTGAGTTGGAGGCTCAGCATGCTCTATAGAGCAAGTTCCAGGATAGCCAGAAGTATACATAGAAACCCTGTCTTGATTAGAGAGATAGCTCAGAGTTTAAGGCTGCTCTTCCAGAGGTCCTGAGAGTTCAATTCCCAACAACCATATGGTGACTCACAACCATATATAATGAGATCTGTTGCCCTCACTCTGTAGACCAGGCTGGCCTCACAAAGATCTGTCTGCTTCTGCCTCCCAACTGCTGGGATTAAAGGCATGTGCCACCACTACCAGGCAAGAAACCTTGTTAATAGCAAAAGTTTAAAGAAATATTTTTCTGGGGCTGGAGAGATGGCTCAGAGGTTAAGAGCATAGGCTGCTCTTCCAAAGGTCCAGAGTTCAATTTCCAGCAACCACATGGTGGATCACAACCATCCAAAATGAGATCTGGTGCCCTCTTCCAGCATAATAAATTAAAAAAAATCTTAAAAAAAGAAATATTTTTCTATCACTTAGCAACAAGCCAACAAAATTATAAGAAAATGTCCTGCTTGTTCCCTACCTGCACAGATTAACCAAAGGGTATGGAAAGAAATAAATTAGATGTGTTTCATTTTGCAAAGTAGGGGAAACTAAAGTATGGGCACCATACCATAGATACATATTTGAGTTCTGAAGAGGCTGATTCTGTTATCACACACTTATTAGAGGTTATGGCCATTATGGGAATATCTGTACAAATGTGTCTAGTATGTGAAACTACTAGCATATGTGTCTAGTAAAGGGAAACAGTTTTTATATATTACAACATAATGCATATTACAGGTATACCACACAATTGTACAGACAAGCAGTTATAGAAAGATGTAATCTCATTTTTTAAAAATGCTTCATAAACAGAAAGGGATAACAAAGAGCCCTACAGATAGATATCACAATGCTTTACTAACTTTAAATTTTTAAATGCTAATGAAAAGGGAACAACAGCTCCAGAAAGACATTGCATACTAGAAAAAAAAACCTGCTGAACTAAATCAGTCTGTATACTTTAAACATGCATTGACCTCAGAATGGAAACCACAGTATGTGTTATACTGGGGAAGAGGTTTTGCTTTTGTTTCGACAAAAGAAGAAAAGCTATGGATACCATCAAAATTGATAAAGATTTGATTCGAGCATGAGACCCCATGATGAGGAGAGGCAATAGTCCATCAAACAGCATGCCAATTCAACCTGGCAACAAGGAACAGTCTCAAAGTTAAGATTGGGGCAGAGTTTTATTTTGTCTGAAGACCTTTGGACAAATGAAGCATCTGAAGAAGAAGGGAGAATCATCCAGAAAAAAAAATGTTCCAGAAAAGGAGTAAGTTGACCTAATCATATAACCACTTCTAGCAGTCTAAAATTTCATAAATCTTTCAAAATGTTTGTTTCTGCTGTTATCTACAGACATGTTAGGCAGATGGTCTTTATGTAGTTCCAATGTGATTAAAAACTAAAGCTGGCTTTGGAATTGGAATACCTTCTCTAAACCCAAGCATGTTTGTTAGAAGAAAATCCAAAGTCTCTGTCTCATGTCAGAAAAGACACCTGGTAGGGGACAAAAGAAAACCAAAATCTAGGGACTATTATATTGCCATTAATCTCATATTCCTTGGATTTATTTTGACTCTATTTAATAGTTTTCTTAAGGTATAAATAGTGTCTCAAAATTTATTATATACATATACATACATACATATGTATATATATACATATATATAAACTTTCTATTGTGATAGTAATGGTAGTATAGACTTCATGTAGATTCCTGTATATGATTTCAGGCTTGAGTCTGAAGCAGGTATTTAGGAATTAAGCCTATGTATCTTGCGTGTATTTAATAGATTATGGTCCTTTAACCTCTCCGAGACTTGCTACACGTGACATTTAAAATGTTTAGGCTTTCCACAGTGAATGATGAATATTTCTAACAGTGACCTTTGAAGTCTCCAAAAGATGATGGGGACCCACAATGATGATTCTACTTGGATTGTGGTAATGCCATTGAGCTGATAAACACCATCCAATGATCAGCTTTGGACTACAAACTGCGCAGGACAATTTCAAGAAAGGTAATTTAGATAGCCCAGCCTCATGGATTACTCCTTCCAGGAGTTCAGATAGTCTTGCATTGCTCCATCACACCAAGCCTAGACAACAGCTAGATTTCCCCGGGGACTTGACCATTATCTCAATATTTTCAGGGTCCCCTAAAGATGCCAGTGCCCCATGTCAGGAGGAAACAGTCTAGAAAACACAACATCCACATTCCCAAGAGGTAGGGTAGATAGTTTCTGATCACTCAGTGGAGTGTGGATGTTTGTCATTGTTTAGGGTAAGGTAGTCAATTGCAAGATGTTACTGGTCATGGTCAAAATACTATTCAAAGGAGGTTATATTCAGGGATTGGTTTCTAAAAAGAAAAAAAAGAATATAGGCATGAGAGAGGAAAAGGGTAGGTTATTGAATCTACTTTAATCCCAAAAGCAACTATTAATCTCCCAAAATTTTACATTGGTATGGATTTTTGTATATTGATACAAATTTAAGGTTGTTTTTGTTATACTGTACACATTTCTTTTTTGTTTTGCTTTTTTGTTTTGGGTTTTTTTTGGTTTTGTTTTTTGTTTGTTTTTCAATGCAGGGTTTTCCAGTAGCTATGGAACCAGTCCTGGAACATGCTCTATGACCAGGCTGGCCTCAAACTCACATTCACCTGCCTCTGCCTCCCAAATGCTGGGATTAAAGGTGTGCCACCACCACACAGCCTATTTTTGTTTAAGATAGTGTACCTATACAGCTTGTTTAAATATGTAATGTATTGTTACTGGTCACAGTCAAGAAAATACTATTCAAAGGAGGTTAGACTCAGGGATCTCTTTCTAAAAAGAAAAAGGGGGTAGGGGAACGATAGGGGGAAAGGGTAGATTATTGAATCTACTTTAATACCAAAAGCAACTATTAATCTCAAAAAATTTTACACTGGTATGGAGTTTTGTATATTGACACAAATTTAGTTATTTTTGCTATGTTACATATATGTTGAAAGTCCTTGAAAGTTATTTAGGATAATAAAGAGACACAGTTTAATAGTCACCTGGGCCAGGCAGTGGTGGCACATGCCCTTAATCCCAGCACTTAGGAGGCAGAGGCAGGCAAATCTGTGAGTTCAAGGCCAGCCTGGTCATAGAGCTAGTTCCAGGACAGCCAGAGTTGTTACACAGAGAAACCCTGTCTTGAAAAAAAAACAAACAAAAATAGTCACCCATAACTATCAAACTTGTAGTCATGTTAGGTATGTTTTTAAGGTCATACAGATGTATATTTTAGATAGATAGGTATCTTCAAACACTTGAAAGACCTACAGAATATGGCATTTAAGATGTTTAATATCCTAAGACTTTTCTTTGACATGAGACTTGTCTGCTCTCGGAGGTACTGATCTACTTCGAAAAAGGATCATGGGCATTGAAGAACCTCCATATGGAGTTTGCTTTCTTTGTGGCACAAGCTAGCCATTTGGGCAAGAAACTGCCCTTGCCTCGACTGCTGACAGTATGCTGTTCAAACTGACAAACAGGACACAAGGTAAAGCTACTGCCAAACTTTGCTAAGACAGGGTAGGATAAATATTTTTAAATTTCCTGTTTCACAGAAATGTCTAGACCTCTAGGCCAAAATTGGATTCCCCAACATCACCAAGGAACCTAGAGTGACTGTTCAGGCAGCCAGATGTTTCTGTCATTTCTCTTAATTTTGGAAGTAGCTTGCTCTACACTTCCTGTTTACTTGGTTATTTGATGGGGTTGAAGACTAGATAGCTACAGTTCTCCTTAATCGTAGTTGAAAGTAAATTAGGTATGAAACTTTGTACTCTTGGAGAGGACAGCTGATGGAGCATTTTCTCTAATTTGCTAAATACAAATAGACTGGACATTGTGAATGTGTTTCTTGGTAATTGTTCTTGTTGTATATAGTTTCATTTTGTTAAGGTTAATACCTTTCCTTCCTATTTGGACAATACCTGACAATTATTCTTATTGTATATAGTTTTACTATGGTAGAATCAGAACCTTTCCTTTTTAATTAGACAAAAGGGGGCAAATGTTATGGGAATTTTGTCTGTGTTGTGGTCTGATGTCCAATGGAATACAGCATTTAGTTCAAGAGGCAGCACTCACACTCAACTGATTGTGGTGGATCATGGGGTTCCCTGGCAGACTCAAGACAAGAGAAAGAAAGGCCCTGGGAAAAGGATGAGGTAGGTCTGAGGGGTTGTGTGACCCTTTTGTGCTGGGAAGTGGACAGTGGTCCAGGTCATTTCTGCTCAGTCTTCCTCAGGATACTTCATCTTCCTCAGAAGCAGCTGTAACTCCTGAACTTAATGAATTGATCTGCCTTTTACATCACAGCCACTATTTCTCCAATATACCTGATACAGCTTGTCTCTGAGTCTTTGCTTAGGCTGTTCACTCTGTCCTAATGCTCTCTTTCCCTCTCCACCTCCTCTGTCTCCGTCTCTCTGCATATCTTCCTATCAGAGGCATCCTGACTTTACATGCACTGATTCAAAGATGCTTCCTTCAGTAACTCTCTTGAGAAATCTCCAACAATGAAGACCAATTCTCCTGCTCCCTACATGCCCCACAGCATGTCATGTTCAACATGTATCTACTTATACAGACAACAGTATCTACTCAGGTAAGAAGTCCCCAAGTTCTGGGCTGGCGAGATGGCTTTGGTCTGTAATAACACTTGCACCTAAGGATGAGAACCTGCGTTCAGACACCCAACACTTTTATAAAATGTCAAGGATGGTAGTGTGGTGTGCATCTGTAATCCCAGAGCAATGAGACTAGGGTGGAAACAGGCAGATCCCTAGAACTTGCCCAGTGGCCTAGCCAAATGGTGACCTGCAGGTTTGATGAGAGGTCTGATCTAAGTGGCTGAGGAAGTGCTAACTTCTGTCCTCTACAGACACGCACTCCTCCTACACATGAACACATATACATATAGAATTCCCAGGGTTCGGTAGAGATCCTGGCTATCAGAGCCCACAGAGCCAGCAGGAACCAGGCATTCTGGCCTCCCAGGGCTGGGGTTCCTCAGCCAGGAGGGTGGGCTGGCATTATATGTAGAAAAGAGGACCTGAAACATCAGGGCATGAATCCCAAGCCAGGCCCTGCCTTCTTCAGTTTTTCAATTTTCTCCATTAGAAGAGGGGTCAGAGGCTAAAGTATTACACACAGGACCGGCCAGGCTAAGGGTGTTGCCAGGCAGATGAGGGTAGGGACATGGCCCTAGCCATGGTCAAAGTCCTGTCCTTCTCTGATGTAGGCTGAAAGCACACTTAAGAGTGGCCTCTGGTGGTCAGGGGAAGTGGGAAACAAAACCATATCCCTGTCTTTTCCTTCCCCATCCTGAGTTGATGGTTGTTCACTTGGCCAAGTAATTTCCTTTATGCCAAAGCTTCCCAGAGCTTGGGTCTCCATCACAGGAGGAATACTAGCTTGTGCCATGTCCTAAATGCTGACTTAGATGCTGAGACTCTGAGGCCAGGAAAACCACTGGCCAGAGGGCACTGGGAAGTGGAAGGTTTATCCTCTTGATATGAAAAGAGGGTTGATTATGAAGCATTCCCCGAGGGCTCGTGTCAAAAACTTAGTCTCCAGTTAGTGGCAATATTGAGATAATCACAAGGACCTGGATGGGGAGACGGAGCTAATCTTTGCAAGGTATATCTTGTTCTTAGCACCTCCCTCTCAGTCGCTTGCTTGCTCTCTGCCTCTGTCACCGGGTGAATAGTTCTGTCCCAGGATCCCTTCTTTATCATGATGCTCTGCCTCACCACAGACCCATAGTGATGGAGCCATGTGCCATGAACTGAAAGCTCTGAACTGAAGTGAATCTTGCCTTTTTAAAGTTGACTTGCTACGTACTTTTGTCATGATAAAGAGTGACTAACACCAACGCCCCCCATCCCTGCCTTTCCCTACAGACACACAGGCTGACCCATACCCAAGAACAGAAAAGGAGGTTTATTGAAAACTATATACAGTTTGTTCAGGTCCTACCACAGGCTGAAATCAGAACCTGTCTCTCTCACACCTGGGGCATTGTCTTGGCCACTGCTGGAGGAGGCCGGGGCTGAGATCAGGGTACCCACTGTGGATTTTCGTCAGTGTACTGACGACTATAAATAGCCTAGAGGTGGTGGGCAGGGAACAGGGAGTGGTTCCCTAACCTGATCTAGTCACAGCCTCGAGAAGGGAACACGATCTTGAAACTCAGGCCCAGTGGACCAAGCAGTGTCCAGAAGTCCTCTGCTTCCAGGAGGCCTTCCTGAACATAGGGGCCAACAGCCTCCCCGACTGCCCTATGTGACAGGCCCCATGAGCTTCAGAGGCTTGGCCGAGGGGTGCTGGGCACCCTTCCTCTCAAAACTGACTCAGGGTCCAGAGCCGCGGGAGCCATCCCCAAGTTGAGATGATGTTGGAGAGCTCCCAGGACAGGGTCTAGGCCAGAGCCTCACAGGAAGGGGCAGCATGGGGGTCAGGGTGTCCCACTGTAGGAATAGTCTGCTTTATTGTGCATCACCAGCCGGTCATCCACGAAGTAGAAGCTGTCAGACTGTGTCTCGTATGGGTGACGAATCATTTCACTGACTGCAAAAGAGGCCCAGCCAGGGCAAAAGGTCAGGAACCTGCACCATGCTACTATAAGGACTTCAGGTCCGGGGTGGGGGAGGGTAGGGACAGATGAGCCACTTCACAGGGTTTCTCAGTCTCTCTGAGCCTGTTTCCCTCCTGGTGGTGTGGGAGTGGTACCCAGGATGGCGGAGAGGGGGTCAGCTGTACAGGTATCACCCTCCCTTCCCGCNTCCCGCCCCCACCCCCACTCCCACTCACTTAGCTCCTCAGAGAGAGGCGGGAAGTCATAGATGTGTTCACAGGTATTCTTGCTGCTGGGGATGCAGAAGCCAAAGTGGAAGTCAAAGCTTTTGAGAAGCTGGTTGCGGAAGTAGTGCCTTTCAATCATGCGGAAGTTGTTGACCGGCTTGTCTCCCACCGTGAACTCCACCCTGAGTTAAGAGAAGCGGGCAGGGCTGAGAGCAGCCTCCATGCCAGCCAGCCAGTCAAGGGACCAGGCTCCAGGCAGACCACCAGTGAGAGGCTCTGGAAGGGCTGTTCCCACCCTCACACTCGCCCCCCCAGCCCTCATCCCAGCCCAGTGACTCACGTGGCTCCCACCTGCCTTAGGCGGAGGAAGGCAGGTGTGAACTGGTAGCGAACAAAGCGCCCTGCATTGGGGTCCAGGTCCCGCCGGTTGATGGGCAACCGTTCTGCAATGTAGCCCAGCTGGGCTCAGTGGGTTTCAGGCTGGGGCCCTTGCCTTCTCCACCCTCCCCCATGGGCCTCTGTGTGAACTTTTCCAAACTCTCCAGAACATTTTGGTACACTTTTGTTGAATGGTGGCACCTAGAGGGCTCTTGGTCAACAAGCCACCAATTTTCAGAGGCTCCCAGAGTCACAGAATGTGCATAGGATTATGGGAGATCTTTGGTATGGCAGTTTCCAGGGATGCCAGCAGGGGGCAGGACGGCCTGTATGAAAGGGGACTGTGCTCCCAAGATGTCCACCCTGAGACTGTGGCAAAAAAAAGAAGATGCCTATTTGCCTACAGATACCTGAGTATGTTGGGGTCTAAACCTAGATTCTGCTTTGACCTTGTGGCTTATGGAACCTAGGGAGCCCACTCCACTGTTTTGCCCACATCTAATGACCCACCTAGCCCACTAACCTGAGACAGGGGGCTTCTTGATTTCAAAGAGGACTGTGCCTGAGTCCATGTCTCGGATCTTGAACCTGACGAAGTCAATCTTGTAGATATTTTCCTCAGGGGAGCACAGGTAGTCTAGGGGAGACAGGTAGCTGAGCAAACAGGGACCCCAAACATCCACTGTCGATTCAGTTTCTGTGGGACCCTCGTTCTGATCCCTCTGGCCATTGCCCTCCAGAAAGAAAACCATGACCCTGTCTGGGAGAAGTCCCCACCCTGCAGGGGACAGAATTCTGTTATGAGGACAAAGCCAGGGATTAACAGCCCCATCCTAGTGGCCTCACAGGATCAGGCAAAGGAGGTCACCTCCACCATATGGTCCCTCCCAACCTCTATTTGGGGGACCCTTATTTCAACCTCCACTCTGCCAAACTGGCATGCATCCTTTGGACAACTAGGCCTCCTGTCTAGTGGAAGCTTCCAGCATGAGGGGGGGACCTCACTCCAAAGGGAGCATGCAGCTCTGTTCTTCAGGGAAGGCTGTTACAGTTCTTCCTTGAAGTGCGCCCCACCCCCACAACACACCCGTGGCATGACATATAGATGCATCAGGCAAGGCTGATCTTGAGGGGACTTCCCCTTGCATGGGTTGTTTTGGGGGCAAGTTGGTACCCCTTCCCTGTTCTCTTGCCCAGGCCCCTCCTCCCTCTGTAAGCAGCTTATAGGAGCCCAGGTCCCTTAAGCAGCTTATGGGAGCTCTGCTGACTCAGGCTGGAGCCCAGGCTACTGGGGGAGAAGAGGCCGACTTTGCTCAACAGATCCTCTGCTGATCTCTCAATGGCAGGAAGTCTTAGCAAACAGAGGGAACCCTTAGAGGTCATCTTTCCAGTCTTGGCCCCAAGCCACCCTCAGAGATAAAGTGCTCGTTCTCTGGTTCTCAGATGAGCACAGGCCAGGCCAGAGAAGAGTACAGTGTGGCAGGGTATGGATGAGGCAAGGAGTCCTGGGCTCAGGGGTAATCAGGAGAGCTAAGCATCATCGCCTAGGGACTTCACGGTCTGACCCTAACTACTGTTTTGTTGTTGCTGATTTTACGGCAGGGTCTTATGTAGCCTAGGCTAACCTCAAACCTACTACTGGCCATGAACTCCTGCTCTTCCTACTTCATGCAACTTAACTGTTCTTACAGCAGCAACTGCAAGTCCTAGAGGAGGCCCTGGCAAGAAATAAGAAGGGGCAGAAAAAGACCAGGGAGGCTCCGGGTGCTGCCACCTTCAAAGTACCACATCCTCCCCACTGACCCACAGAGGCCCGGAAGTCACCTCTAGGCCCCTGGGCCACCCCCTATTCCTCTGTGGTTAGAAGAGGAAGTGAATAGAAGTCATTCTCTCTTCCCTGGGTCTTCTCCTCTCCAAGCGTTGGGCAGCCCCCTCCAGGAAGCCCTCCTAACAGCCCTCTAGCACCTTGGAGCCTGACAGAAACGATATAAAATTTTAGAGGGTCCTGAGCCCTGCCTGACCTGTCTACCCTACCTCAGTAAGGTCTTACACAAAGTTATAGAAAGATGCTGCAGGGCAAAGGGATGAGGGGGCAGACTGGAAGCGGGATCCCACCACTTGCCCAAGTCCCAGGAAAAGCCTCCCTTCTTACCCTGTGCCTAGCTCGGGAACCTCTCCTCTCACTGGGAACAGCTCACACCCAGACCTCAGTCTCTTACACGCAAACTCAGTTAGCTCCTCTGCCCTTTCAGAGAGTGAGGGTCAGTGGCTGTCTAGGGCTCAGGAC
>LOEQ01000487.1:650429-665289 GCA_001685075.1 Bramus lutescens | reverse complement strand
GCTTGCTTCCGGCTGCCCTGGTCGCCGAGGGGCGGGACCTCGTGAGCTTTCTCCAATAGGAAGCCCCAGCATGAAGGGGCGGGACCACGGCGCTCGATCGCTGCCAATTGCCAGCGACACTGTAGACGCACACTAGTGTGCAGGAGGAACCTATGAGCGGGTATCTGCCGGGCTGAACCCGCGGATCTGAACCTCGTTTTCATCCGCCACTGCCTAGCTCCACAGCCCCAGCTCAGCGAAGGCAATACTGGCTCTCGGACTCTGGGCGAGCCACCTGCCTCAGCTTCTCCAGTGCAGGGGATTACAGGCATGTACCACGCCCCTCCCAGCGGAAGAATATTTATTTCAGTGAAGCCAAGCTTATCAAGAGCCTGAAAAAGCTTTCTAATGTCATCCCTAGTATAGGGCTTCTCTTCGGGACACGGGCTCTTCAAAGCTTAGAGACAGAACTGACAAAACGGTAAATATGTAGCATGATTGGCTACTCTGGGATTAATTTTGAGACAGATTTCCCCACATGACCCAGAAGAACCCAGTGCCTCAACCTGTCTCAGGTCACCACATCAAGAGTCTAGAATTTAAAAAATCAGTTCCAATTTGGAAAAGTCAGGATGCTTAGTTGAAAATTCCTGAGCACAGACTCCATATCCTAATGACTGCAGTTCAAATCCTGGTTTTACTTATTGCCTGAACGGCAGCTCTCTGAGCCTGTTTCCTCCTATGAAAAAGACTATAGTAGCTTCTTTACAGAGCCGTGTTAATACATATAATAGTGGCATGAAGATCACTGCCTGGCCGAAGCACGCAGAAACTGCTGAGCTAGCTGCTCTTTTGTTAACAGATCAGGCCACCAGGGCAGAGCAGCAATGATTTCTCCAGCTCATGGGACATAGACAGTCTAGAGTCGCCCTACCTCACACTCCAGCCCAGTGGTCAACATTCAGCACAAAGCCCAATCAGTTCTTACTTTGCCTAGACTCTCAAATGGCTCTCTTCTCTGCGTGGAAGTGGCCTTAGCCCTTGGCAAGCTCCTAGATACCTTCCTCAGCTCTGGCAACCCAGAGTCTTTGGAGGTTTTCCTATTGGAAAGGGGCTAAGTGCACATTCCCCCTAAATGTGTCAGGCCCCAGCAGGAATTAACAGTGCTGCAATGGAGAACTGCCCACTCTCATCCCTGCTTGTCCTGTTGACTCCCTCCCCGCTTTGAGCCCTGCACAGACTCTGTTTCATGAGCTAATACTCATCGTGCTGGCACCACCGTCCGTTGCCTTTGATGTGACAGTCCCAGGAAGACTTGTAGTCCCCGTTATACCTGTTTACAACTCCACTCCAGCTTTGGAGATCAGCAGGTAGGAGCCTGAATGGGGGATGGTAGCCCAGGTGAACCCTTCCTCCATAAACCTGAAGCCCAGTGAAGCTCAGATCTCAGCTCTTCACCACCATAGTCAGAGGGCTCTGACATAGGATGAACCAGCAGATCATGCACGGGGAGAGAGGACTTTGACGTGTGCAGCAGACAGTAGTGTGTTTTGCTCCTATTTATTTGCTGTGTACTCGGCACGAGTCAGGGCTAGTGCACATCCCCCGATCCCAAGGACAAGCTACATCATCATGGGAAAACTGTAAGGGTTGACAGTGCCAGGGGAAAGGCCCACATGTTCTGCGCTGACTTCTAGAAAGTCCCCCTGCCCTCAGACTTGGGGGGACTTTGCCTCCTATCCAGGGTTTCGGGTATAGCAATGTGAGACGGAGGAGGAGGAGAGAAAAAGACGAGCTGGGTGAAGACAGTGCTGTTCTGCATGGCTGCTGGGCCCTGGCTGTGACTATGGGGTGTGTATTACTAGGCCAAGGGCTGCGGGCTGAGGAGGAGTGCCTCAGTAGGCGTGGTTGGCGACATAGAGGGACTGTGCTGCTGCTCCACCATCTCCACTGCCTTCATACTTGCCCTGGGCTGCAAGCCCATTCATCTGCAAAAGGGAACAGGGACAGGTAAGCAGGCTGAGCCAGACCACAGGTGTGGAACCCTGCCCAGTTTGGGATCTCTGGGTGGGACACACAATCTCTCCTCAGGCATTACCTCTAGCTCCCTACCTCTGCCCGTTTGATAAACTCCTCAGTAGCAGCCCCAGCGTTGTCCCTTTGTCCCCTCCAGGCATTGAGGGCAGATGCCTGCAGGGCACGTCCATAAGAGAAGGTGAGGGCCCAGGGCCGGGGAAGTGGGCAGCGATTGATGGCATTGAGGTTGAGGGATGCCTCCTCTTCGCTCTGACCCCCAGACAGGAAAGTCACTCCTGGAGAAGACAAACTGACTGGTCACTCTGTTTTCTCCAGGGCAAAGGATCCCTGCACCACAGGAAATCCTGAAGTCAGACCTGGAATGATAGGAGCAATTCTGTACCTGGGACGGCTGGGGGCACAGTACGACGCAGGGCAGTGACAGTAGCCATGGCGATCTCTTCCGGGCTATACTTGATGGGACAGGCATGGCCAGGGGTTACCATGTTGGGCTTGAGCAGAGTCCCCTCCAGGTATACATGATGATCACTCAGGGCCTTGTACACAGCAGCGAGGACCTGAGGACCAGAGGTTTATGTGGGATGGGAGACTACAGGATGTGAGGGTCCCGTAGAAGCTTATTCTCTGAAGCCCTAAGTGAGAGTGTGCCTTGATCTAAGATGCAGAAATGGGGTCCAGGCACCCCTGATGGCTGTCTCTGGTATGTCTGAGCTCAGCTGAGCATTACCTTCTCTGTAACATACTGGCAACGTTTGAGGTCATGGTCTCCATCAGGCAGGATCTCAGGCTCCACAATAGGCACGATACCATTCTGCAAGCAAGAGCATAGTAAACTGGGAGAAGCAGAAGATGGGAATCGGAGAAAGCTATGAAAGCGTGCCTCCACCCACCCAAACTCCAGCACACACCTGCTGGCAGATGCTGGCATAGCGGGCCAGCACATTGGCATTCTCCAGAATGGCCAGTGCTGAGGGTGTGCGATCACTGATCTTCAGTACACAGCGCCACTTGGCAAAATCAGCACCATCTTTCTTATACTGAGCACAGCGTTCCAAGAGTCCATCCAGCCCTGAAAACACAGTACCAGCTTCATCACCCTGCCCCTGTCTTGCCAACATTAACCATATCATACCTCTGTGGACTTCACACCCACCCACTACATACCTTGAGTGGTGGTTTCCCCATCAGTCCCGGCAAGAGGCACTACACCCTTGTCAACCTGCAAGGAAAAATAAGTTGAGGGCTAGCCTTGCCACCCCTCCTACAGACACCAGTTTTCATACCCAGCTCCCATGCAGGGCCAGGGGTTATATACCTTGATGCCTACAAGAATACCCTTATCCTGGATGGTCCGGACAAAAGGGACACCATTGTCATCTTTCTGGTAGAGTGTCTCATGGAAGAAGATAACACCACCAATACACTTTTTCACACGGTCATCAGCGCTGAACAGGACCTGGCGGTACAGCCGGCGATTCTCTTCAGTGTTCTCTACCCCAATTTGGCTCAGCCTTTTAGCCATGCTTCCTAAAAGCAAGCAAAGGGAGACAGCCTTGTTCTTTGGCTGGAACTCCTTGGCAACCACTCCTCAACCCTGCCCACAGGCTCTCACTTACCTACGGACTCATCTGCAGCCAAAATGCCTTTTCCTGGGGCCACAATCCGTAGGGCAATATCAGACAACTCCCTCTTCTGCTCAACAGAAAGGGCTGGGTACGAGTGGGGCATGGTGACAGCTGTCCGGAATGGAAACAAGATAGAAAAGCTAGACCCTAACTACTAATTCCTCTGCTTCCCCTCCTGACCAAACAGGCCAAATGTCCTACTCAGCACGGGGCCGGGAGCTGAACAGCAGTCCTTGGCCTGAGTCCTGGGCATCAAAGTGGCACCAATCTCTTTGACAGCTAACAGGGTTAGGGCCCTAGTTCCCACATCTCCTTTTGTCCCTGGTGGGCACCCTTCCCAGCTCCAGGAGAGATGCAGGATGGGGGATGGGGAGGTGGCAAGCCTGAAGCTATAGGTCTTCCTGGAAACTGCTGCCCAGTTGAGAATGCCAACCCTTCTTTCATGGTCCCTGGCCCCTTCTTGAGGGAGACAAGACCTGCCTTTCCTGCTTTCCCTTTCTTTTCTTCAAAAGGGCCCCTAAGAAAAAAACAAAAAAACAAAAACACATTTTCCCAAGATTTTGAATAAGACATTTAATCCACATGATCCTCACATCTAGAGGAAGGCAGGGGACAGGGTAAAGAGAAGCAGTGGCACAGATACCAGCCCGGCCTCCAATGACCTCTTCTGTTCCATACTGCAAACCTGACTGCCTATGCTACTGCCTACTCTGCATACCTATGGTGGAGATCGAGCCCAGAGTGCTGCAAGTATGGCAGGATGGGGCCAACAGGCTAGCTAGATTTCCATGAGAGGACAGAAAAGAGACACCATCAGGTCATCTCCAGTACCCAGGAGCATTCCCCAGTGTGCAAGGAGGTGCAGGAAATAGGGAGGCCTGGCTCCCCACAGCTCAGACTCCTAGGGGATCCAGAGGCAAAGGATTAAGGTTGAGTGAGTGGAGGGGGAAAGAGGGAGCCTTGGGGAAGGTAGGTAGGACAAGTGATGGTAAAGCAGACTAACCGGTCCTGATGCTCTTCCTGGGCCTACAGCCTACACCTGGGGACTAGCCTAGAAGGAGCAGAAATGGACTGAGATTAAAATGCCCTAGGTGGGCTGGGTTGGTGGTGGTGCATGTCTTTAATCCCAGCATTTGGGAGGCAGAGGCAGGAAGATCTCTGTGAGTTTGAGGCCAGCCTGGTNTCCAGGACAGCCAGGGCTGTTACACAGAGAAATCCTGTCTTGAAAAATAAAAAAAAAAAAGAAGAAGAAAAAAGCCTTGGGTGAGAGAGGCTAACCTAATGAAAAAGTCCTAGAGGCTGAGTAAGAACGACTTGGAACTGGAAAAGCTGAGTTCTAGTTAGGAGAGCTAGGAAAAAGGGGGTTAAGCAGGGTTTTCCTGAGCCACAGGGTTTCAAGCATACAGAAAGCAGAGGATGTGAGGCTAGACGGAATTGAAAAGGAGGACCAGGGCCCCAGGGAGCAAAGCAAGGACAGCAGTGAAGAGTCAAGGAGAAGAAACAGGGATGCTGAGCATCTCTGCCTCGCCTGGGACCTTACCTGTACCAGTCAGCGGCAGGAGACAACAGGTACAGCTCACTTCGGGTCTGGTTAGCAACAGACTGTAGCTCAGTCCAAATTGGAGTAAATAAGGCAGCGGATGCCGCAGAGCTACGTGACTCTTTGGGGGCGGGACAGACACCTCCCGCACTGGCCCCGCCCTCTCCCCAGGACTGGTCTGGGGTAAGGCCACGCCTTCAGAGGTGGAGCAGTGAGGTGGAGTGACTCCTCCGCCAGGGTCCCCAAGGTTATTAAAGACGATGCCCCTCCCACATCACGGGGCCCCCTGTCGCCAGAACCCTAGAGGAATGAGATGGACCTTGTGTTTGTCTCTGCCGCGAATCCATGTTTTGCTGTGCAAGGCATTATGCTGAATGTTGGGGATTAAGCCCCGTCTAGAGAAGAGTCGTGGAAACAACCAGCAGGTGGGAGGTGGCACGGATGTCCATCTACCAGGGTGCCCCAGTTCAAGGCATGGAATAATGAAATTGAGTTCCTGTTCTCTGGCCCACATTTACCAGTGCCTACCCCCTGGGGGTTGGGGAAAGCAAGTGAATGGAGTCTTTTCTGTTCCCCCTAGGCAGAAATCCAGGGACCAGGCAGTCCATTGCCAATTATTTGTGGAAGCAAGAGACTCAAGCAAAGAAAAGCAGACAGCCCTGGCTTTAGCCTCAAGAGGAGGTGGTGAGGGTGTGAAGGGTGCCCAGGCTGTAGGGCTGAGCTGCCTCCCTGACTTCATCTGCCCACTTCTACCTCAAAAATAAGATACAGTGGACTTAAGGAGTATATTAAATATACTTTATTTAAATAGCATAAAACATAGTTGGCTCTATCCCAGTTGGTCCTATTACTGGGGGTAAGGGACCCTGAAGGAAAAAGAAAGTGGAGTCCAGCTTTCGGTTTCGTTGACAGGTTGTCAGCGCTAGTCTCAAAATCCTGAGAGTAAACAATCCTCCTGCCTCGGCCTCTGGAGCAGCTGGAACAACAGGTGCACAGCACTAGCCTACTCTTTCAGTTCGTTAGCTCAGAAACTCCAGCAATCCTTGCAGTTCCTTGCAGCTCTTCACTACTTCGGGGACAGACTGCAGAGTCTGGGAAGAGGCAAAGAAAGCGGCTGTGAATAGTGCTGAGGCCAAAGCTCTGGCCCGTGAGGTGGAGGAAAGAAACCCACTGGAAGAGCTGTGTTCCTCAGTACTCCTGAGGCCAGGTCGTGGTACCTCCCTCATTTTTACCTCGTAGATATGCTGAATGGTGTCATCGAGTTTCTTTAACTCAGTGTCAGAGCGCCGAAGGTTCTCCTCAAGGATGTTCCTCTAAAATGCAAACAGACTTCATAAACCCTACATGTAAAGACCACAGCTAAAGAAGACACAGGCAATATGGCAGGGCGCTTGCTTGTGGTGGAAGGAAACAATTCCTTACATGGCTCTGGTACTTGACCATCAGTTTTGCTTTCTCATTTTTCATCTCAAGGAACATGACCCTCAGCTTGTCCACCTATAAATATGTCCAGATTAATAAGAGCACAGCCTGGGGTCCCCATTAGGTGCCCAGATCCTTTGTTAACCCTGAATTACTTCCTGTGAGAGAGACACTTTCTCCTGGATCCAGTTAGTAGCTATCAGCTGACAGCTGGGGTCTAGCTGGCCCTCCAGGGCTTCCTGGAACACTTTATTCTCTGTCTCTGCATGCCGCAGTGAATGTGTGAGCTCAGTCACCTCCTTCCTGAGACTCTGGGAACAAGAGCAGAGGTAACCCAACAGCACCCGGGGCCTTTCTCTCCCTATCACATCAGGCGGGAGAAGCACAGGCCCCACACAACATCACGAGACACATACTATGAGCTCACTACTCTTGTCTATCTGCCCGAGGATCTTCTCACTCTGCTTCTGTATCAGTTCCTGGAGCTCCTTTTCATTCTGTGAAGAAAAAGAGAGGAGAGAAAACACTGAGGAAAGGCTATCTTTTTTTACAGTCCTTGCCAGACGGCAGGACAGCATCCCTGAGCTGCGCTCAGCCCTGGGGACTAGTTCATCAGTCCACTTTTTCTTCAGGGCCAAGAAGCATGGCAGGCACATCTTGGTTCCAGTCTGCTTCAGTTCCAGGCTTCTCTGCTGGGTCTGCTTGAACGTGACAGGTCAGCCAAAGTCTCAGATATCAAATGTCTGGCCCCAAAAGGGCAAAACTAGGGCAGTAGCTGGAAAAGCCCCACTACCTAGATTCCTAGAGAGTGGCTCCCAGTGGGCCAGTGGAGCCGCCCCAGTTCTTCATCGCCCCACTTTAAGGTCCCTCCATCACCTTGTAGCACAAGCACAAGGTCTGGTTCAGCTTCTCTATGTCTGCTTCCTTTGCTTTCTGGGCCTCCTGGTGCTCTTCTTCTTGGTCCTGCAGTCTGGTCTGCAGTTCACAGCTACGGAAGGGAAGTCGGCATCATTCCTGCACCCCGCCATCAGCACGAGGGCTGTCTCATCACCCCATCATTAACATCACTCACATTTTTCTCTGCAGGGCCCCAACGGCTTCTTCTCTAGACTCCTGCAGCAGAGAACACAGGCTCTGAAGCTCCAGTAACGTAGTACTCATTTCTGCCAGGCTCTTCTCCAGGTCTGGAGTCTCTGAAAGGGAAAGTCCTAGATAGAGGTACAGCCCTTCTGCCTAGGATGGGGTACACAACCACTGTTTCTACAACTTCATGTTCCCCACCCACAGGGTTTCAGTATCCGGAACATTTCAGATCCCAAAATACAGAAATAAAACAAGCCCAAGTAGAATCGAGGTTTTTAGAGCAAAGCACTTCTCTCTGCTTTCATCTCTGCTCATTACTACCACATTTGGAGAAAGGAGGCATGGTCCCTGGAGCCCGTCCTAACCTGTAGGCTGGGTGGACATGGCCGATGCTACTCGGGTGAAAGCACTCTTATCACTTCCAAGCAATAGCACGGGAACCGGTTCTGGCTCTAAAGCAAAAATAAAGCAGGAATGTTCTGCAACCTAGAAATTCAAGGCCACACTGAGCTACATGAGACCCTGTCTCTAAAAAACAAATAAACAAACTAAAAATCGGGGGACTGCAGCAGTGGTCATGGTCAGACAAGTCTAATGGCGTGCATTTGTGCCAGCTGACATCAGGAGCAGGGTCACATTCCTCTACTTGAATCCCAAGGTCTTCACCTTCATCTGCCACTGCTGTCAGGGTGTTTTCTGAAAAGGTACTATCATTGGGCAGAGGGTGTTCCTGGGCTGGAGCACAGCCTGTGCTGGGTAGAATGACCTCTGATTCAGCCTAAGGACAAAGGAGAAAAACAAAATCAGCTGTTGAGTTGTATCTAGGGTGATTTCCTGAGCTCTGAGAGGCTCCTACCTTTCCAGAGCGAGCTTCCACTCCACCTTCCAAAGGTCCTACTTCCAGCTTCTCACAGTGCCTTTCCTTGAACATGCTAAAGCAACATTTAGAATGAAAACCAAAACCTTAAATCTTTTAGCTCCGACTGTCCCTATGGACATATGGGGGGAGGAAGGCCTGCCTTTCATTCTTACCTGTGATTCTCACTACCCACGACTTGGCAGCCAACATTGTCATTAGTTCACCACTGGTATCCTTACTCTCTTTTTTCAACATTCTCTTTTAAAAATATTTTTATTGTTATTTATATATGTATATATGTATCTGTCTGTATGAGTGAGGACAGATGGATGTCAGATCCCCTGGAGCTGGAGTTACAGGCAGTTGTGAGCTGCCGGGTGTGGGTGCTGGGAATTGAATTCAGGTCCTATGAGGTCTTAACCATTTCTCCAGGCCTGGCATCATTTACTTTCAAATAGAGCAGGTACTTCCCAGCTCTACTTACTGTTTGATACTGATGACCAGGCACTTAGGAAACTTTTTCTCCTGGATCATGACCTTCTTTCATAGATAGGCCTTTCCTCATCTCACAGCCTTTCATTAACTCTTAGCCCTTTTTTGACTCTACTTCCACCCCAAGTGCTTTATTTGTAGAACTCTACAAAAACCTCCACTTCAGACCATCATTTCCACACGGATGACTCTTCAATCCCTTTCACCTAACTGGATTTTCCCCCACTCTCCGTGCCCAAAGAAAACCAATGATGATCTACCAGAATGTCCCACACTAAAAACTAGCGTGTATAAAGTTCACTGTTTTCTCTATTTCACTCTCATCACTGTTCTGGATCCTAACAGGCAGCAGACTGTAACCTACTAACTGCTCTCAGTGCTTCAGGACACACGCTTTCCCTTCAGTGGCTACTCCTGAGCTGCAAGGCAAAGCTGAATAATTGAGACAGAGCCAGATGGCCCACAAGGCTGAACACTTGTGATATATGATATGGTCCCTGGATGGGAAAAGTACGCCAGGTCCAGTCCTAGACACCAGGGTCACTTTCTGATGATTTTATGATCACTGGTCACTATTCTGCTTCTACATCTGCCACCAAGTTCAGTTATTTACAAATCCTATATTTTTCATTTTCCCTCTTTTGATGTGTGTGTGTGGTGTGTATGCATGTATGTATGTATGTGTGTCTCTTCACATGTGTGTGTGTACACCTAAAGTTGATGTCAAGAATATTTTTGTTTTGTTTTTCAAGAAGAGTTTCTCTGTGTAACAGCTCTGGCTGCCCTGGAACTCTTTGTAGACCAGGCTGGCTTCGAATTCACAGAGATCTGCCTGCCTCTGCCTCCTGAGTGCTGGAATTAAAAGCTTATGCCACCAATGACCAATGATTTTTATGTATGTATTTATTGTGATTTTGAGGCAGGGGCTCTCTACATAGCCCTAGATCACTGGATTAAAGGTACATGCCACCACCACCCAGCTGTGTATAACTTTCTACATATAGGGTTTTTGTTTTGGTTTGGTTTTTGTTTTTCGAGACAGGGTTTCTCTGTAGCTTTGGAGCCTGNCAGGCTGGCTTCGAATTCACAGAGATCTGCCTGCCTCTGCCTCCTGAGTGCTGGAATTAAAAGCTTATGCCACCAATGACCAATGATTTTTATGTATGTATTTATTGTGATTTTGAGGCAGGGGCTCTCTACATAGCCCTAGATCACTGGATTAAAGGTACATGCCACCACCACCCAGCTGTGTATAACTTTCTACATATAGGGTTTTTGTTTTGGTTTGGTTTTTGTTTTTCGAGACAGGGTTTCTCTGTAGCTTTGGAGCCTGTCCTGAAACTAGCTCTTACAGGCCAGGCTGGCCTCGAACTCACAGAGTTCCATCTCCCTCTGCTTCCCGAGTGCTGTGATTAAAGGCATACACCACCACTGCCGAGCTTATACATATAGTTTTCATGTTTCCTCTGGCTGATGGGCTTTCTTGCATGCCTACCCTTCCCTATAAACTTCTAAACATTGACAGCCAAGGTCAGTAACTTGCTTTGAGAAGACATCCTAACTCTCAAAGGTAAAAATGACCAATCATGTCAGATCATAATCTTAAGTCACAATGGCAATTTTATATTTGTCTGTCTTCCCTGCAATTCACTGCAGAACTTCTAACATTTTATGTGTTCAGCCCCCAGTTGGAGAAAAGGATCTTGGTTGTACCTCTAACTGTTGAATAAACTAATTAATGCTAAATGTTGAATAATATCAACCACTTCTCCACATACAGTGGAGAAGCCAAAAAAAGCAAGGCTAAATTTCTTTTTTTCCTTTCTCCCTTTTTTTTTTTTNTCAAGATAGGGTTTCTCAGCTTGGCAGTGGTGGTGCACACCTTTAATCCCTGCACTCATGAGACAGAGGATCTCTGTGAATTCGAGGTCAGCCTGGTCTTCAGAGCAAGTTCCAAGACAGTCTTCAAAGCTACACAGAGAAGAAAAAAAAAACAAAAAACAAAAATAATAATAAAAAAAAACCCAAAAAACACAATTTCTCTGTGTAGCCCTGGCTGTTCTGGAACTCACTCTGTAGACCAGGCTGGCCNTCAAGATAGGGTTTCTCAGCTTGGCAGTGGTGGTGCACACCTTTAATCCCTGCACTCATGAGACAGAGGATCTCTGTGAATTCGAGGTCAGCCTGGTCTTCAGAGCAAGTTCCAAGACAGTCTTCAAAGCTACACAGAGAAGAAAAAAAAAACAAAAAACAAAAATAATAATAAAAAAAAACCCAAAAAACACAATTTCTCTGTGTAGCCCTGGCTGTTCTGGAACTCACTCTGTAGACCAGGCTGGCCTTGAACTCAGAGATCCACCTGCCTATCTCCCAGGAGACACCACTGCTTAACTAAATTTCTTTCTTTAAACACTAATAAGCAAAGAAAATTAATACAAGTGCCTAAGGACAGCAAGTGTGTCAGGAACACAGGAAGAAACCATGGAGGGTTTTCATAGAAAAGAAGAAAGCATTTCAAACTGAAAACAGAAGAGAGTAGATATGGGTATGAGACTATCTGGAGCAAGGCGTGAATGGAAATGAGATGTGTGGTGTATGAGCAGTCTACCTGGACCAAAAGGCTTGGAAACTGGAAGGCAGGAGAAGGTGGAAGTGACAGGCTAAAGAGGTCCTGAAGATGACTTAAAATCATTGATGGTCACAGAATGAAGCAAGACTGGGGTTTTCAAGAAGTCTGCTATACAGGTGGGAGAGGTGGTTCAGCAGTTAAGTATGCTTTCTGAAGCTGGGTGGCACTCGGAGGCAGAGGCAGGTGGATCTCTGAGTTCGAGGCCACCCTGGTTTACAGAATGAGTTCCAGAACAGCCAGGGCTACACAGAGAAACTCTGTTTTGGGGGTTTTTTTGTTCTTTTTTTTTTTTAATTTCTTCTCTGTGTAGCTACAGAGAAACCCTGACTTGAAAAACAAAACAAAACAACAACAACAACAAAAAGAATGCTTTCTGAGCTGGGCAGTGGTGGTGCACACCTTTAATCCCAGTACTCGGAAGGCAGAGGCAGGCTGATCTCTGTGAGTTAAGGGCTAGCCTGGTCTACAGAGCGGGTTCCAGGACAGCCAGGGATACATAGGGAAACCCTGTCTCTAAAATAACAAACAAACCAAAAGAACACTTCCTGCTCCCATTGAGGACCCTGGATCAGTTCCCAGCACCCACATGGGCATTTCACCATAGCTGGTAACTCCAGTTCCTGGGAATCCAACGTCCTCTATGGTCTCCACAGCACCTGCACACACGTAGCATATACACACCTAGTGCACACACATAATCGTAAGTAAAAAACATAAGAGAACCTTTTTTAAAAAGGTCTATTCTACACAAGAAAGATGTAACTGGTGGACTGGGGAATAGGAATAAGCTCAGTGTAGAGCGTTTGATAACGCTCAGTAGTAGAGTGCTGTCTGATATGTGTGGCCCCAAGGCCAATTCTTAAAACTAAAAATGAAAAAGAAAAGAGAAAAAGATACAATGGCAGGGAAGAAAACCCACTGTCTTGCCTTGTTCTCCTTCAGCTTTGCCTGTAAGAAGAGGCTGAGACTCTGTAGCTGCTGGGTCAGCAACCTCAGCTCTTGAGAATGCTGGGATGTCTTCTCCAGGGCCTGTTTCTCATGCCTTGCTGTAGTGCTGGCCAGCTCAGCCCTGAAATTCAGGACCCCAAAGGTGAGCAAAGACCAGACACTGACTCTGAGCGCTTCTCCCAGATCCTCATTTTCTAGGAGAGAGAGACTTAATACTCCCAATGAATCTCTTCAGGGAGACTTTGGCTTCTGGAAGCATGGGTGGGAAAAAGCAGCATCGTGGGAACACAAAAAGGCAGCAGGTTCTTACTTCAGGTTCTGCACAGTGTCCCTGAGGGTCTCGCATTGCAGGCTGCGCTCCCGCAGCACTTCTAGTGTGCCTCTCAGCTGACACTCGATCTGGCCCAGCTCCATGTGAGCAACTTGACTCTCTTGGTCTGCAAACTGGACAGATGGAAAGAAGGAGGAAGGGAAGAGAGAAGGATAGAAAGAAGGAAGGGAGGAAGAAGAGGGAAGGATGGAGGAATGGAAGGAAGGAGATAGAAAAGGAGAAGAAGGAACTTTAGAGCGTGGACAGAGGTTTTCTCCAGTCCAGCCTTTAACTTCACTTCAACCCCAGTAGGCAAGAGTCACACTCCTGAGGGTTACTCACCCCTTCTCCAAGCTGAACTGCTTACCTCCAGGGTCTCCTTCAGATCCTGCACCTCCTTGGCCAGCACAGCCCGCTGATGCTGCAGCTGTGCTTGTGTGTGCTGTAGTTCCATTTCTTTCTTTTGCCATCTGCCAACAGACCATCTATTAGATTCCATTCAGGCCTTCATGCTGGGCCTCTTGGCACAATAACCTGATAGAACTCACTGAGCAGTCTGCTCCTTGTTGCTCTGGGTAAGCTGACACAGCAGCTTATCCTTCGTGGCCAGGTCCTGGACACAGTGGGTATGCTGACTCTGCAGTTCTTCCAGCTGGTTCTCTGTGCTAGTCAGACTCTGACGCTGAGCCTGGAGCTCTAGATCAAAAGTATCCTGATGATACCATGGGGAGCCTAAGTCAGGACCCCACCACCACACACACAGTCTTGTCCCAAATCAAGTTCTCCATCAACACCTCCCTACTCTTCTGCCACACAACAAGCAGGCCAACTGTTTATACGCACCTGCAAACACAAGTGCACGCACATTCACACACACACCTGTGGTAAGATGACTATTTTCCAACTTCAGCTGTTCTATTTGGCCTTTACAATCCTCTAGATGGGCAGAGACTTGTTCAAGTTCCTTTGAAACCTAGAAAAGACAGTTTCCTTCCTACAGTTCCTCCTGAGGCAAGAACTCCAGGACTCAGTGCAGCTTTTCCTTACAGATAACAGTGCAAACTTCCAGAACAGCAACACTGCAGAAAATGAAGCTGATCCCCGGGAACAAATAGAGACAAGAAAATTACAGAAGCGAAGGCACTGGGATCAAAGGAAACAACTGAGCTCCTGATGTCTTAAAGCCAAACAAAGTGAGAGCAGGGCCTAAGCAGCCCCACCCCAAGTTACCTGCTTCTTTTCCTCGACTGCAGCATCACGCTCCTGAAGGGCCTGCCGGCTCTTGATTGTGAGCTTCTCTGTGAGTCCTCGAGCCCGACTCAGCAAAGCTGCCCATGTCCCATACTACCAAAGTAATTAGATCAATAGAGCACACTCAAGGATGGAAAACTGCCTCCAAAGAAGTGGTTGTGATGGCCCCAAATACTCACATCCAGTTGGACTGATGTCCAGTCCTGCTGCAAGGCAGAAGTCAGACTCACTGTCTGCTGAGCCAGCTCCTCCTGCTCTGTGTGAAGCTCTGTCTGGAAAGCAATGATTATGGAGGCAGCTAAGTGGGAGTATGGGACCATCTTGCTGGTGTCATCAAGAGCCCCAAGAACAGAAGATGCCCTAAGATTACCAGTTGAGTTGGGAGTAGTGGTACACACCTTTAATCCCAGCACTCAGGAGGCAGAGATAGGCAGACCTCTGTGGGTTCAATGCCAGCCTGGTCTATATAGCAATTTCTCAACTATACAGTGAGAGCCTATCTCAGAAAAAAGGAAAAGACAATTACCAGTTGGGTCTGGGCGTCCTGTAGAAGGCCTCTGAACGTCCGCATTGATGTCAAATCCTGTTCCAGTTGGCTGATGCGCTGGCTGGCATGTACACGGAAAGCTTCCAGTACTGCCTCTGCCTGTTTAGGGAAAAGGTTGCAAGGACTCAGTGTGTAAAA